>CAMZMU010000020.1:103008985-103272214 GCA_947311845.1 Poa pratensis
CATACGAAGATTTTAAGCCCGAGATCAGCCCAATCGGAGTTCGGACGCGGCCTGTAGGCCCGTTTTGGTGGAACCCTAAAAGGGGTGACGGAAATCCGAGAAGATATATAAAGGGAGGAAACCTAATTCGTGGAGGACTCCTCCACCCACGAATTTCAGCCACCAAAAGCCACGTTTTTGCCTCCCCCATGGATCCCATCTCCATGGGGGAGGGCTCCCAAGAAGCCATGAAGGAGGGAGGCTAAGGGGCGGCGCTCCCCAAGCTTGCCGGCGGCGGGGAAAGGAGTTCCCCGCACCGCCGGCGCCGCCGCCGCCCTGCGCCGCCGCGCTGCCCTCTCCGCCGTCTTCACCGCCATCTCCATCACCATCTCCTCCTTGTATTCAGTGGTTCATCCTCCCACAAACCTCTGTACCGTCCTATGTAAACATGGTGTTTGATGCTATAATATTTATCCTATGATTTACATCATGTTTCCGTAGTTTATTTGTCTTTTGATTGCTTAATTGAATGCATGAGGTTCATTAGAGTTGTATGTCTATATGGTGCTGTCCTTTGGTGTCCATTATATTTGTGCGCGCATGGATCAAACACCCTAGGGTTGGTAGTATTTGTAACGAAGCGGGGGAAGTTCTGCCGGAGTGACAGAAACCTGAGAACGCGAACCGATTAGTTGCACGTATGGGAGTAAGAGGACCTTGAACTTAAGGCTATGGTTGGGGAAACCTTAATGCATTGTTAGTATTTGCGGATGCTTTCTAACAATCCAATCATATAGTACTTGTAATCCCAAGTAGTGGAGTGCATGTATATTTAGCCTCTCCCACATAGAAAACTGCATCGAAGACAATGAACCAAGTACCTTCACTAATTAATCTTGGACAAAGCCACCACAATTACCACCACTTTTCCACACTCATGGTACTGTTAGTATATGGTTACTTAGTGTATTTTATTGCTGCAGCACTAACATTTACTTTCTTGTATTTATTATCTTGCAAAACTACCTCTCATACCCGTATTGCTACCGTAGTTTTATTTTCTAGATAATGCAAACGTTTAGTGTGCGTAGAGTTGTATCAGTGGTTGATAGAACTTGAGAGAATACTTATCCTACCTTTAGCTCCTCGTTGGGTTCGACACTCTTACTTATCGAAAAGGCTACACGCGATCCACTATACTTGTGGGTTATCATGGACCCCGGTCCATTCTTTTACATCTGAAATACAATCTACTGCAATCATTGTTCTCTACTGTTTTATGCAAACAAACATCATTTTCCATTCGATACGTTTAACCCTTTGTTTTCAGCAAGCCGGTGAGATTGACAACCTCACTGTTAAGTTGGGGCAAAGTAATTTGATTGTGTTGTGCAGGTTCCACGTTGGCACCGGAATCCCTGGTGTTGCGCCGCACTACACTCCTTCACCAACACCTTCGAAGCAACCTCGTTTTCCTACTGGTTCGATTAAACCTTGGTTTCATACTGAGGGAAAACTTGCTGCTGCACTCATCATACCTTCCTCTTGGGGTTCCCAACTGACGTGTGACGTACAAGCATTGTTTCTGGCACTGTTGCCGGGGAGATATTCCCTCGTCAACTTAGCGCTAGCAACACGTTTTCTGGCGCCGTTGCCGGGGAAAACCGAATTGCTTCTGCAAGGGGAGTCTCTCACACCCAATCTCTTTACTTTGTTATTTGTCTTGCTTAGTTTATTTTTATTTAGTCTTGTTTGCTCTCTTTATCAAAAACACAAAAAAATTAGTTACTTGTTTAATTCGGTTTGATTTTGTTTTTCAAAATGAATGCTCCTGAAGTTGAAGTTCGTTCTTTTAGGCAACTAGGAGGTGAAAATTTGAAAGATGCTTGGTATAGAATTAGTGATGCTCATCATAGATGTACTAAGAAACACTCTACCACTATCCTCCTTAGGAACTTTTATGTTGGTATCTCTAGTTGGTATAGGTATGTTCTAGACACTCTTACAGGTGGAAATTTCTTGGGTACTCCTGCTTTAGAAGCCTGTAATATTATTGAAAGTTTGGTAGGAACACCACCCACTAAAGATATTAAAATTGAGATCACCTTGGAGGATGTTATAAATAAGTTAGACTCTATGGAGAATTTTTTTCCAAATTTTCTTGATTGTATTGGTAAGACTAATGAATCAATAGCCACCATCAATGAAAGAATCACTGTTCTTGAGGATAATAATATCCATGACACCCAAAATCATAGAATTGATGAGTTAGAGGAAGCTATTGAAACCTTAAGTTCAACCTTTACTTCTCTTAAGTCTAAAAAGGAGAAAGTTTATGTGGGTAGAGAGCAAAAGTTTATGTATGTTCCTAAAGTGCCAAAACCAAAGACTCATTATGAGCTTAAAATTGATAAAACTTTTAGTACGGTTAAAGGTAATGAAACACCTCCAGGAACATCTAAGATACCCATTGTTACAAGCTGTGTGTTGGAAGAAGCTTTTGATGATTTGAATGATTTGCCACTTGACAACACTTGATTTTCACTTTCTGCGCCTAGCTGAAAGGCGTTAAAGAAAAGCGCTTATGGGAGACAACCCATCGTTTTTATTTGCTGTTATTTTTGTTTTCTTTGAGTCAAGGAGTTTTGTTACTTCTGTAGCAACTCCTTTGTATCTTTATTTTATCGCAATGTTGTGCCAAGTAAAGTTCTATATTGAAAGTTGATGCAAGATTTGGATTTCTGCGCAGTGACAGATTTTTAGCTGTCACGGATTTGAGCTTATCTCCCTGTAGAAAATTCAAAAAATTCTGAAAAAATCACGCATATTCCTGAGATATGTACGCAACTTTCATTATTTTAGGCCAGATCCATCTGAGCAACTTAAGTGCCTCGAAAAAATTCGTCATTCCAGACTGTTCTGTTTTTGACAGATTCTGCCTTTTGTTTTGCATTCGCTCTTTTACTGTGTTTGTGTGGATTTCTTTGCTCCACAAAGCATTGGTGGCTGTAGCTAATGTCCAGAAGCTTTGGGATTGATTGTATCATTACAGAATATGAGAATTTTTGATTATGCACTAACCCTCTAATGAGAACTGTCTTGAGTTTGGTGTGAAGGAAGTTTTCAAGGATCAAGCGAGAAGGGTGATATTATGTGATCAAGAAGAGTGAAAAGCCTAAGCTTGGGGATGCCCCCGTGGTTCATCCCAACCATATTCAGAGAGACTCAAGCGTCTAAGCTTGGGGATGCCCTTCTTCATCAACAAACTTATCAGGTCATCTCTAGTGAAACTATATTTTAATTCTTTCACATCTTATGCGCTTTACTTGGAGCGTCTGTGTGTTTTTATTTTTGTTTTTGTTTGAATAAATTCGGATCCTAGCAATCCTTGTGTGGGAGAGAGACACGCTCCGCTTTTTCATGTGAATACTCATGTTCTTCACTTATATTTGTTGAGTATTCTTAACTAGCTACTGCAGTGCTTTTAGCTCCTGTTTTTCATGCATCTCTTCGAGCTGTTAGCACTTGTTTATAAATACTCTCTTGCTGCATTATATTATCATTTGGAGAGTTTATGTTTAAATAAATTGATTGGTGTTTGTTTGGAAGAAAGAAAATGCTACATGTAGTAGTTGGTATTGGAAAAGACATATGCATTCTTGTAGATCATTGTCTTGTTTGATTTGATGCTTTGCAATTGTTTTGAGCTCTCAAGTAGATCATGTTTAAGCTCTTGCATCATGTAGTTAAAGCCTAGTAGTGGAGAACTACCGTAGAGCTTGTTGAGACTTGGGATGCATATTTGTTCTCTCTAAGGTCTAGATATTTTCTGGTAAAATGTTTGAGCAACAAGGAAGACAGTGTAGAGTCTTATAATACTTGCAATATGTTTTTATGTGATTCTTGCTGTACCGGTTTATACTTGTGTTTGCTTCAAACAACCTTGCTAGCCTAAACTCTGTACTGAGAGGGAATGCTTCTCGTGCATCCAAAACTTGAGCCAAAACCCATGCCATTTGTGTCCACCATACCTACCTACTATGTGGTATTTCCTGCCATTCCAAGTAAATATTTCATGTGCTACCTTTAAACTATTCAAAACTTTATTACTCCTTATTTGTGTCAATGTTTTATAGCTCATGAGGAAGTATGTGGTGTTTTATCTTTCAATCTTGTCATTTACTTCTGACAGACTTTCACCAATGGACTAGTGGCATATACATCCGCTTATCCAATAATTTGCAAAAAGAGCTGGCAACGGGGTGCCCAGCCCCAATTAATTACAACTTTCATTAATAATTCTCTTCACATGTTTTGCCCTGATTTATCAGTAAGCAACTTAATTTTGCAAATAGACACTCCTCCATGGTATGTGAATGTTGGAAGGCACCCGAGGATTCGGTTAGCCATGGCTTGTGTAAGCAAAAGGTTGGGAGGAGTGTCATCTATAAAGAAACTAAAATACATGTGTAAACAAAAGAGAAGAGGGATGATCTACCTTGCTGGTAGAGATAACGTCCTTCATGGGAGCCGCTCTTGAAAGTCTGGTTGACAAGGGGGTTAGAGTGCCCACTACCATTCGTTGACAACAACAAACACCTCTCAAATACTTATTTTGTGCTCTCTATATGCTTTCGAAAACTTAAAAAGCTCTAGCACATGATTTAATCCCTGCTTCCCTCTGCGAAGGGCCTATCTTTTACTTTATGTTGAGTCAGTTTACCTACTCCTTTCTATCTTAGAAGCAAACACTTGTGTCAACTTTGTGTGCATTGATTCTTACATATTTACTTATTGCACTTGTTATATTGCTTTATGTTGACAACTATCCATGAGATATACATGTTACAAGTTGAAAGCAAATGCTGAAACTTAATCATCCTTTGTGTTGCTTCAATGCCTTTTACTTTGAATCTATTGCTTTATGAGTTACCTCTTATGCAAAACTTTTTGATGCTTGTCTTGAAAGTACTATTCATGAAAAGTTTTTGCTTATATGATTCATTGTTTACTCTTTATCTATTTGTTAGCAAACTATAGATCATTGCTTTGAGTCACTTCATTCATGACATGAGCCTTGCAATATATTGATCAAGATTGTGTGAAAGCATGTCTCCTCAGAAATTATTTGTTGTTATCGTTTTACCTACTCGAGGACGAGTAGAACTAAGCTTGGGGATGCTTGATACGTCTCCAACGTATCCATAATTTCTGCTGTTCCATGCTTATATTATACCATTTGCTACATGTTTTATATACACTTCGTATCACTTTTATGCATTTTCTGGGACTAACCTATTAACAAGATGCCACAGTGCCAGTTCCCTGTTTTCTGCTGTTTTTGGTTTCAGAAAGTTACTTCTGGAAATATTCTCGGAATTGCACGAAACAAAAGGCCAAGTCCCTATTTTTCCAGCACGTACACGGAGTCCGAAGGAGAGACGAAGGGAGCCACGAGGTGGCCAAACCACCTGGGGCGCGGCAGTGGGCCCAGCCGCGCCTGCCTGTGGTTTGGGCCCCTCGGGGGTCCGCCGACATCGCCCCTTCGCCTATTTATTCCCCGAGACGTGAAAACCCTAAAACACCGAGCCTTTCATCCAGAACATATTCGCTGCCGCCGCCGTCGTCAACCCTAACTCGGGGGGTTCTGAAGCTCTTCCCGGCACCCTGCCGGAGAGGGGAATCATCACCGGAGGGCTCTACATCGCCATGCCCGCCTCCGGAGTGATGCGTGAGTAGTTCATCCTTGGACTATGGGTCCATAGCAGTAGCTAGATGGTTGTCTTCTCCACTTGTGCCATCATGTTTAGATCTTGTGAGCTGCCTATCATGATCAAGATCATCTTATTGTAATGCTACATGTTGTGTTTGCTGGGATCTGACTTATATTGATACCTATGTGGAGCTGAATATTATATTATCATGTCTATGTCATTTGTGATCTTGCATGCTCTCCGTTACTTGTTGAAGCCTTGGCCAAGTGAATACTTGTAACTCCAAGAGGGGGTATTTATGCATGATAGTTGGGTTCAACCTCTATTTAACCTGGGATAGTGACAGCAAGTTCTAAGGTTGTAGATGTGTTGTTGCCACTAGGGGTAAAACAGCAATGCTTTATTCAAGGATGAATGTATTGTTTACATTACGCACATTACTTAATGCAATTGTCTGTTGCTTGCAACTTAATACTGGAAGGGGTACGGATGTTAACCGGAAAGTGGACTATTTAGGCATAGATGCATGCTGGATAGCGGTCTATGTACTTTGTCGTAATGCCCAAATGAATCTCATAGTAGACACCACAGCTCACACATGCATGTTATATGCACTTATCAATTGTCAATTGCCCAGCTGTAATTTGTTTACCCAGCATGTTAGTTATCTTATTGGAGAGACACCACTAGTGAACTGTGGACCCCGGTCCATTCTTTTACATCTGAAATACAATCTACTGCAATCATTGTTCTCTACTGTTTTATGCAAACAAACATCATTTCCATTCGATACGTTTAACCCTTTGTTTTCAGCAAGCCGGTGAGATTGACAACCTCACTGTTAAGTTGGGGCAAAGTAATTTGATTGTGTTGTGCAGGTTCCACGTTGGCACCGGAATCCCTGGTGTTGCGCCGCACTACACTCCTTCACCAACACCTTCGAAGCAAACCTCGTTTTCCTACTGGTTCGATTAAACCTTGGTTTCATACTGAGGGAAAACTTGCTGCTGCACTCATCATACCTTCCTCTTGGGGTTCCCAACTGACGTGTGACGTACAAGCAGTTTCTGGCACTGTTGCCGGGAAGATATTCCCTCGTCAACTTAGCGCTAGCAAGGAGCAGCATCAGAGGAGCTGCCGCGCGTGCTCAGCAGGGAGTTACAGAGGACGCCCGGCCGTGGAGTCCATCGCGGCAGGCACGGTCCGGCGCAAATCCGTGCAAGCTGCAAGAGAGACGAGAAGAAAAAGAGAGGACAAAAAGATGGGGCTGACAGGTGGCCCCATGTCAATGTCAGCTCTTTAAGCTATGAATTGTTCACCTGTATCTATACTATTATTAAAAGAGCAAACTTGTTGGGATACTTTAAATCTGGACCGTTCAATATCCGATCAAACAGCTCAGATCGTCCCAATGTTTGACAACTCAACAATGTCCGTTTTTTCCCGTTTTACCCTCCCACCAAATCACATAATACTACTAAATTGCCACTCATCTCCGAATCGTTATTTTTTGTCTTTCCCTGAGTTAAGACGATTCCTATGTCGTTTCCACCGCGAACAATTGTGCGTGTCGGCCAGGCTACGGCCATGCGGATGGCACCGGCACCGTGGAGGGCCAGCGGTAGTCAGATCAGGAACTCCACGACGTTGTGCATCCACGCCGCCGCCACTGCCCGTCCTCCACGCCGCCACCCCTGCCTGAACTCCTCGACGCCGTACATCCACGCCATGCCCTGCCTCCACGATGCCGCCCTGCAAACGCGAGGAGCCCTGTCGGCGAGCGGCCAGGTGACGCCGCCGTCTATCACGAGGCTGTGTTCGAGTACATCGTCGCCCAGCCCGCCGTGAGGACGCCTCTGCCCTGCACCTGCCGTCTGGCACCAAGTCCACTGCACCCGCCCATCCCCTGCAGCTCGACGGCCACTGTGTACTGCTCCTCCAAGGCAGAGGCCCCTCGACAGCAGGGTTCCGCATCCCTGCACACGGATTCGATCGTAGATGCTACTTCGTTCCATCACCCAGTGTAGTTCGCCTACGCAATTTTTTACCGAGGCTGTGGCAGCAGAATTGCTGGCTCGGCCGTGTCCATATGGATGGTTGGCAGTCTGGGCTTCTTGGTTTATGCTATTGGGGGATTCGTCAGCTACTCTAGACTAGGATAAGAGCGACAATATCGATCTATCAGGCAGCCACACGCGCTGAGGTGAGCACATTGTATGCCTATTACTGATTGCTTAGATTACAATTGCTTTGAATTACTTTCCGAGATATATCGTATGCCTACTGCCAAGTCTGCTTTCAGAAATAATTGAGATGATTGAAGAAAAAACTTATTTAGACAGAAATTGGTGTGCCTAAGTCCTGGTCTGAACATTACTGTGTGTAGCCTAGACTCCATGAACTTAGTACTTGGTTTTTAGATGACATCCAATCCCAAGTTTTTTGGCCAGTATTTATGGTTTTATACACTCAAAGTATGTATGGTTATTTTATAATCAAGAAAAATAAATTATTTTTGTGTTTTGGGAATTTCACAATTAAATTATCACACTACTATAAAGCATAACTAATTGTATATTTGTATGCATGATCGTCCAATATCCTTTTGTGTACTTGTGATGATCGCATGGTAGATATTTTGGTTCCATCTCCATATTTCATGACAGATTTCCAAAGGATGCTATTATCAAGATTTTCAATCAGAATTAGAATTAAAAGTTTACATACATGCTTTTTCATTCCTTTTTCACCAGGTCACCTTTCTTGACTGGTATACTATATAATTCTTCAGATGTTCTGTTTAGGCAACACCTATTGTATAAACATTTGTGTTATTTTTTTGGACTGAGCCATGTATTTGATATGTTCCGTGACCTGAAGCATACGAGTCCACCCCTAACTATCTCTTTGTTTTTGGTGCGCTCTCATGTTGATCTTCGCTAAGTTGTTGTCACGACATGTTGTAAACCTTGCGAACATATGGGCTTTATTAATTTAAAGCCAACCCTCCATTTAACTGAATAAAAAGATAGGGAACAATATCACTTCAGAGAAAGGGCAAAGACAGGCACATGTTCGTCTGTTTCTTGATTGCCACATCTGTCACAATTTGGGGAGATTATCCATGATAGCTGGCATGTTAGTATATGAATTTTCATATTCTTTGATTTTTTTTAGCTCGCTCACTACGGCAAAAGATAGATGTTTCATCGTATTTGTTTGTTTATGGAGTTGAGAAATAATCATACAACTGAGTTGTCAAGTATTTCTGTATGTATTGGTCGACGCACGCATTGCACGTGCAATACTTCCTACTTGTAAATAACCCCTTTAAGTGTGAAAACGTGCGTTGCACGTACATGTCAACTAGTTGTACTAAAGGAGGCAAAATATTTACCTTTGAATTGATATAAAAGAAAAGAGTTGTCCAGTTCATAAGGGAAAGTGGCCGGAGCCGGTATCATATACTTCTCCATCTTACAATTTATAACTTGCCGTGCCCGGCCCGGTCCAGACGATCAACTTGTGCGCGTACAGGTACAGCTATAGCTCGAATTAATGGATGGTGGATGCATGTGTGATCACCATTCGTAGAGCGAGTCACCAGGTCACCCCCAGGCAAGACGTGACGAGACGACTGACGGCCTCCACACAACATGCGAGCTGCTCATGCTAAACTCGCCTTCCTCCTCGCCGCTCGATCGCCAAACTCGCCTTCCTCCTCGCCGCTGCCGCCGTCTCCTGCGTCTTCTTCACTGTCGCCCATGCGAGCTGCTGGCCGCGCGAGAGGGACGCGTTGCTGGCCTTCAAGCAGGGCATCAAGGACACCTCCGGCTTCCTCGCCTCGTGGCAGAAAAGGCGCCAAGATTGCTGCAGCTGAGAGGCGTCACCTGTAGCAATGAAACCGGCCATGTGACCGAGCTTCACATTGGCGGGATGAGCTTGGTCGGCCAGATAAGTCCTTCCTTGCTTTCTCTGGAACACCTGGAGTACCTTGATCTCATTTACACGTACATACCCGAACCGAAAAATCGTGTTTTCCCAGAATTCCTGTGTTCTTTACACAACTTGAGACATCTCGATCTCTCAGAAACACCATTTTCTGGTAGACTGCCGTCTCAGCTTGCCAACCTTTCAAAGTTGGAGCATCTTGACCTCTCCGGCACGCTCTTGTCCGGTGCACTGCCGCCTCAGCTCGGAAACCTTTCAAACTTGCGATACCTTGGCCTCGGTCTTATGCAAAATATACACACATCAGATATCTCGTGGTTAACTAATCTTCAACTCCTGGAATCTGTTGACATGCGTGATATAAATCTCAGCACCGCTGATGTGTTTTCTGTGGCCAACACAATTCCATCTCTCAAGGACCTCTTTCTTGTCAACTGCTCACTTCCAAATGCAAACCAGACGCTCACACACCTAAACCTCACAAAACTTGAGCTGCTTGACCTCTCCATAAACTATTTGGGCCATCCAATTGAAACCTGCTGGTTTTGGAGCATAACAAGCATCAAGTACCTAACACTCGATTCAACCTATCTTCATGGTCCATTCCCTGACGCACTAGGAGGTATGACATCCCTCCAAAGACTAGACTTTAGCAATAATGGTAATTCAGCCACAATGACGGTAGACTTGAAAAATCTCTGTGATTTAGAATCTCTATGGCTTGATGGTAGCCTCGCGCTTGGGAACATAACAGAGTTTCTAAGGAATCTGCCACAATGTTCGTCCAGCAAATTGTTCTTCTTGAGTTCAAGTGACAACAATATGGCAGGAATACTGCCAGATATGGTGGGCACTTGAACAGCTTAAAACATATTTTCCTTATTAACAATAGCATCACTGGAGCTATACCATCTGGGTTAAGGAATCTTACTAGTTTGGACACACTCAATCTCAGTTTGAACCAACTAACTGGCCAGATACCAATGTTACCTACAAGCCTCACCGCACTGGCCATCTCTATGAACTGTTTGTCAGGACCTTTGCCATTAGATTTTGGAGGTCCAAACCTTACAGAACTAAGTTTATCCTCCAATTACCTACAGGTCATGTTCCGAGGCCTATCTGTGAATCGAAACACTTGTATTTATTGGATTTATCCAATAATCTTTTTGAGGGAGAATTCCCATGGTGGTCTGCAATGCCAAGCATGAAATTTCTACTCTTAAGTAACAATAACTTTTCCGGAAAATTTCCATCTTGGCTGAAGAGATGCTCAAGTTTGGTTTTCCTTGATCTTGGGGTGAACAAGTTCTATGGGATGTTTTTTTTTGCGAACACGCAAAGCTTGCGTGTCCAGTGCAATAGATAGAAAGAAGGGGGTACAGCGAGTCCGGCATCGTAATGATGCGGTTACAGTGTCGGGAACGATGGTTGGGCAGCCATCAAGAAACCACAACGGGAACAACTAAACTCCACACAGCGCCCACACAGCAGCAACTAACTAAGCTAACTCCAGATCGCACCCAACCTAACAGCGCCGGTGGAGTTCTATGGGATGTTACCCGCGTGGGTTGGAGAATTAGTGAACTTGAGATTCTTGCAGCTAAACCATAACATGTTTTATGGGGATATTCCAGTCAGCATCACAAATCTTAAACTACTTCAACACTTCAGTTTAGCGAGCAACAATATGTCAGGATCACTTCCTTCGTCCTTGTCGAAATTAATAGCAATGACCCTAGAACATCCGCCGAGACTTGAGTACGGCGACTGGGATCTTGAGGGGGGAACACCGATGGATGTTTTGTCTGTGGTGATGAAGCAGCAAGAGCTTAAGTATGGTACATCTGCAGTTAACGAGATGGTCGGCATTGACTTGTCAATCAACCGTTTAACTGGTGGAATTCCAGATGAGATAGTTTCTCTTAATGGATTGTTGAATTTGAATTTATCATGGAATCACCTGAGTGGAAAAATTCCTGTGAATATTGGGATATGAAATCACTGGAATCACTCGACTTCTCAAGAAACAACCTCTCCGGTGAAATCCCAGCGAGTTTGTCAGACTTGACGTATCTAAGCTCGTTGGACTTGTCATATGACAATCTTGTAGGAAGAATTCCGACAGGACGTCAACTTGACACGCTCTACACGGAGAACCCGTCCATCTACAACGGAAACAGTGGTCTTTGCGGTCTTCCTCTTGAAAAGAATTGCACATGCGCCAACAATGCACAAGAGCAGTACTCCCCAGCTTCCCTGCTTCTGCATCTGCCCCTGTCTACTCCTCTGCTTCCAGTGATTCGACAGCTTCCATGCATGGTAATCAGCAGAGAAGTGAAAATGGTTATGATCCAGTCTTCTTCTACTTTGGGCTAACGGCCGGTTTTGTGGTGGGACTCTGGGTTGTTTTGTGTGCTCTACTGTTCAAAAGAGCGTGGAGGAATGCTTATTTCCGCGTCTTCGACAAGCTGTATGACAATGTGTATGTATATGCTGTTCTTACTTGGGGAAGGATAACCAGTAAGGCAACTACAACTTAACTGGTGTCACTCTACTATTGAAGTGTATGGATAAATAATAAAGATGAACGATATTTAGTAGCTCGTATAGGTATGTGTTGTTTTTTGGGAGGCCGGGGGTGGTGCTGGTGTAATATGAACTTTGTTTTGATACACATGGCTGTTATTGGTTTGTACTCCCTCCAGTCCAAAATAGATGACGTCCATTTGTCTACATGCAGATGTATCTAGATGTGTAACAAGTCTAGATACATCCATATCTAGACAAATGTAAGTCATCTAATTTGGAACGGAGGGAGTACTTGTGGGTCATTTGGGCTTTCCTGTTGATGTTTCCCAATTTGGCGATTGGCGTGTACATCAGAGTACTTCGCAGTACTCCTGGTTGAATTAATTATGTCTATCTTGTCATGTTTCATGCACTAATCAACTATCAAAAAAGTCCGACTGATGAAAAGGGCTAGCTAACACCCATAGAAATCGCAGAGGTATATGCCTCGGCCAACACGTGGACTCGGAGTTATGACTCAAGAGGTCTATACGTGGACTCAGAGGTATGGTTAGGAGGCGTATATAAGTGGACACAAAGGGGGTTGACGAGCAATTCTTTTAATAAATCGGAAATAGTGGGCTACCCCGGTGATACCTATGCACCTCCATCTGGCCATTAGATCATCCTATAGGCAATTTCCCACCGTAGATTGTTTCTAACGCCGTTCTCTGTCCGTTACTCTGCCCGACCGTGTTTTATTAGCAACGGCGAACCAAAACCGCGTGCAGATATCTTTCGACCGAACCCCACCATCGCTTTGCTGAACACAACCGACCCGTCCCACCATCTTAATCCACATGCGTCCACCACCACCCCCAGCACCCCGTCCACGATTTCTTCAACCGCGCCGGTGGCCCAACGCCCAAGCCCTCCCCCGAGCTTCCAGCCCCGACGACCGCCGCCGCGCCGAAGATCCTGGCGCCATCCGGATCCGCCGCCCGACGCCATTGATTCTCCCCCACCAGCGGCTGCCAGCCCTACAGGAAGTAGGAGACGGGGCGGACGGGCCTCCCTGCGGTGCGTGGTGGTGGTGGGGTCCTCCGGCCGGCCGCCGTTCCCCACCATGGAGGGCTGGAGGGCGAGGGCGGACACGGCCAGCGATGGATGGCCGTGGCGGCGCTCGGGAGGAAGGTGATGGCGGCCCGTGCCGGCGCACGGAAGAAGAAGACGGAGGGGCCGTGGCCGGCGCCGAAGGCAGGATCTGGTGGTTGGCTCTCCACCGGCCGGGTGTTCCGGCGGCCGGGATCCATGCGTTTCTTTTGTTCATTCCTTCAAGAAATTCTAGATTTCGTTTCTGTTGTTCTTGAAGTAAATCAAGTTCCTCCATCTGGTGATTATTTTTGTTATACCTGGATTATTGCTCTTGGTATTATCCTGATTAAGTTTTTGTTGGTTATACATTTGGATTTTCGATTTCCTGTTTTTTCGGTCAGATCTGCGTTGGAACCGCAACTAATTTTATTCGAGGGATCAATTAGCGTCGTTGCCAGGAAAATAGCGGCGATGCGATAATTGGGTTTGGACTGGGCAGGTAGGGAAAAAAATGGTTACGTTGGTTTTCTGCACGGGTGGTTCTTTTTCTTCTGACATGAACGGCACATGGTCCATGATGTTTTACGTTTCCTATCGTTCAAATGAACGGGCACGGTGTTCTTTTTCCACGACAAAAGGGGCACGGCTCCTATTGACCTAACGACGTTAACGGCAGCACGAATCACGAATCTACATCAAAGGGCTCCACATGCATGCACAGCTACCACCGGTGGTAGTAAATCCGCGTTGTATATTGCGGAAACCAGGACTCAAACTTGAGACCTTGGTCTCTGATACTATGCATGTCATGTTTCATGCACTAACCAACTATCCTAAAAGTCTGAACTGATGAAAAGGACTAGTGCAATCCACATATACTCTAAGACATCTGATCTAGCCCAGTACTTGCAAAAACACCCCGTGTAGAATGTGCATTGCTCTAATGGATCAATGGTGTTTACCTCCTGGGCGATTTTAATCTCATCATCAAGGCATCTGACAAAAGCAACAACAGGATAAACAGAAGACTCATCGCCAAATTCAATGCAGTGCTCAACAATCTACAGCTCAAAGAAATGCGCCTTAACGGCCGGCGTTTTACCTGGTCAAACGAGCAGCAAACCCACCCCCACAATGATTGATCATGTGTTCTGCTCTGATGATTGGAAAATGCTCTACCCTATAGCTCATTTGCAAGCTCTGCCCTCCGGCCTCCATGTGCTCGGACACTGTCTGCTCTTCTTGCAGGGGGATGAGGCTACGTCAACGGTAACTTTCTTCCAGTTCGAAGAGTTCTGGCTAAAGGTCCAGTGGTTCCATGAAACCGTCGTTACCGCTTGGCAGAAGGCCCTGCGGCTATGGCAGCGAGAAAATATTGGTAGTTTCACGATGCAGATAAATATTACTAAGGTAATCATCGGGAGGCTGGACGTGGCTCAGGAGGACCGCCCCCTATCTGCTGGCGAGCAAACCCTACGGACTGATCTGAAATCCAAACTGCTCGGGTTTTATGCCATCCAAAAGTCCATGATGAGGCAACGATCAATATTAACCTGGATCAAAAAGGCGACGCAAACTCCAAGCTTTTCCATATCACCACAAATGCTCGCCGTAGGAAAAACTTTATCCAAGTAGGAGGGGGGGGGGGGGGGGGGGGTTGCCATCTCAAAGGAAGATAAGGAGAGCGAGCTCCTGAATCACTTCACTGCCTAGCTCGGCACCAATGATCCGCGAAAGGTTTGCCTAAATTGGGATGCCCTTGGGTACCAGGGTTTTGAACTCCAACACCTCGATGCCCCTTTCGACGAGGCTGAAATAAAGGAGGCGCTTTTCTCCCTGCCGTCCGTGAAAGGGCCTGATCCAGACGGTTTCATTGGGGCCTTCTTCAAAAACTGTTGGGACGAGATAATGGCTGATGTCATTGCTTCGATTATGCACATGTCCAACCTCAATGGCTCCTATCTTGAACTCATAAACTCCGCAAGCATTGTCCTCCTGTCCAAGATCACCGATGCAAAATGTGTTGGAGATTACATGCCTATCAGTCGCATCCACAACATCTCAAAGATTTTCTCAATGCTGCTTGCAAACAGGCTGGCTCCAGTTCTGGGGGAGGTCATTTCCAAAAATCAAAGTGCTTTTATTCAGAAAAGATGCATCCACGACAATTTTATCCACGTGCAGAACCTCATCAAAGAGCTCCACCATAGAAAGATTCCGAGCTTGTTTCTGAAGCTAGACATTTCCAAGGATTTGATTCGGTCAGCTGGCCATATCTTTTGGAGGTCTTCGAAAAGCTGGGGTTCGGCCAACACATGCGTAACCGGACCTCTCTATCCCTCTCCACGGCCACTCCAAGGATACTTCTCAACGAGGCGCCGGGCCTGCCTATTCATCATGTTCGTGGGCTGCGTGAGGGGGACCCCCCTATCTCCAATGCTGTTCATAATTGCCATAGACCCCCGCTCCAAAGGCTCCTGCAGCGTGCCTGTGAGGTTGGGTCCTGCAGCCCATCCACGCTAGGCCAGCTAGACTCAGGTTCTCCCTCTACACCGATGATGCGGGGATCTTCGCAAACCCTTCTCGTGAAGAGCTTTCAGCCATCCGCCAGCTATTGCAGATCTTTGGTGATGCCACATGACTATACACAAACCTTGCAAAGATAGAAATCTCTCGTTCGCCGGCTGCCATATCCGCCGCCTCTGCGCGGATCGTCCGCTGCTCGACGTCTCCAACAACTCCGCCGTCGCGACACGCAGCGTCACATATCTCCTTCTTCGCTGTCCGGTGGGCCGAGGATGGCACCATTTTTGTGCGCTCTTCTGTTGCGGTAGCATATTCTCCACCAACTCCTCGACCGCGCCTCCTTCGACACTCGCCATCTCCGGACTTCGCCGTGGCTCTAATTTACATGATTTTTAAATTATACCAAGTATGATTATCTACTTGTGTGATAAATGAACTTAAGATATTTTTATTTAAGTTACATGATTTTAAATGGCTGTGGTTCATGCTTATTTTATTTGATAAAGAGCTATGGTTCATGCTATTGGGCTATGAACTTCTTTCATTTATAATGTGGACACCCTGGTTCCCCTAAGCATCCGAGATGGGGGGGGGGGGGGGGGGGGGGGGGGGGGGGGGGTGTCGCCCCCTGTCACAATTGTTTTTGTCTGTGTAAGAATTTTGTCTATCGACCAAACTTAAGCTAGTTTTTTAATATGAACTTCCTAGCTTGTCTATTCAACTTTACATGTTTATGGGCTCCTAGTCCTCCACGCCTCCGCCCGGCTCGGATGACAGAATGTGGTGATCGCTCTTATGTTTTGCTGCGGAGATAGCTGCAAGCCTGTGCCACCTGCCAAGCCTCTACACCGCGGCTATTCCGCCAGTCGGCGACGTTTTTGCCTCGGCTCGTAGGACGGAATGCGCATGTGGTTTTTGGTGTTTGTCATTTACTGTTAAGGTTTGTTTCAGCATGTGTTCTTGGAATGTCAGATGTTTGGGAGATGATAACAACGCGAGCTGATCCGTGACTCACTTACTACACATAAACACATTGAGGGTTTGTTCTGCTAGGAAACAAACTGCAGGGTATTTCTTCCTACGCACGTCCTCTTTTTTTCCATCTTATCTAGACTCTTTCGAACATCCCGAGGCTTTTGCAAATCAGAACAGATGAACTATGTGCTTAAGAGCAGAACAATTTCATTTCAATAGACGATTCTGAGCTCGAAGAATTTTTTTTCGCGAAATTTGGCACACGACTCACAAGACCATTGATTGTTGCTGGTGATTTTTTAAGACGGTTAGATCAACTAATGATAGAGCGACATGTTCGGGTGGAAATCACGGTGAAAACACGAAAAAACCATGTTTAAATTTCTAGAAAATTCGTAACAAAAATATACTCCATCCGTATCAAAATATAAGATTTTCTAGTCTTTTTCTACACACATGTATCTAGACATGTTTTAGTGCAAGATTCATGTGAATCCTTGCACTAAAACATGTCTAGATACACGTATGCAGAAAAATGCTAGAAAATCTTATATTTTGATACGGAGGGAGTAATTTGCAAGTTAAAACTCGAAATTGTTTAGTACGTAGGTATAACAATGATAAATTCAGTAACGAATAACTTTTGCAGATACTATTCACTTTGCTACTATTCATTGTCGAATTTGTCATTTTCATAGCTTTTAATAAACTTGAGTTTCAATTTGCAAATCAACATGTGTGTACAAACGTAATGCATTTTTGTTAAATTTTTTATAACTTTTAAACGTGATTTTTTTTGTCACCGCTAGTTATTTTCCACTGGATATTTTGCAAGAGCTACCGACTACCCGACCCCGCCCGCTCGCGATCTGAAGTTCTGAACACGGAAGACGCTTCCATCCAAAGGAAAAATAGTCCTCGTTTGGCTATACGGGCCCGCGTGTCATCCAATTCGCCCGCCCCGTCTCGTCTTCACCGGCTCTTCCACGCCGCCGCCGCCGCCGCATCGCACCCTGCCCTCCTCCGCCAACGCACCGCCGCCGCTGCGTCCGAGCCGACCTAGGCGTGCGTCCTGCCTAGGGTTCCGCCCCCACCAAACCCTGGAGCCGCGCGTGCGAACCTCCACCACGCTCGCTCCCTGGACGACGGCGGCCCCAATGCCGCCGCGCAAGGTAACCCACCGGTTCTTACACGCTCCGGCCACCATTAACCGTAGTAGATTCGAAACTATGTTCACAGTATCAGCTCGTCCAAATTGCCCTAAGATTATTTTTTCCCTTTTTTGATATGCACTAAGATTAGTTGCACCTGGCAGGCACACTGGATTCATACATATAGATCGTGCCACTGTTCCATGTATCTCTGTTCCGCGTGCAGTATTGTAAACAGTCTCATCTCCAAGAAATTTCTGTGGCTAGATGGATCCAAGATAATAAAATCATTACGTATTCTGAATTAGTGGACTTGGCTACTAATTGTCTTAACAACCGAATTCGGTTGCAAATTCACCGACTTTGGTCAAAAATACTGTAGCTAAATGGGTCCATAGCATGACTTAATTATAGGTCATACATTCTGAGTGGATCCAAGATAATCAAATTGTTAGAGATTCTGAATTAGTGAACTTGCTAATCGTCTGAACTGTTGAACTCAGTTACAGATTCTCCGAGTTTAGATAAAACTGTCCATAGCATGCTGAGCCTATTTTCCTCATCCTTTGACCGCTGCAGAATCATGGATCCATTTTAGTCACTCAAAGACCAAATTCACTAGTTCAGAATGTATAACTTATACTTCAGTCTTGCCGACAGACGATATTCCACTCTCGACGACGGCGGCAGCAACAATGCCTTGTACGCACAAGGCAGCCCTCACCCTCTCCCTCACCAGGCACTTGCTAATCCTTAATCAGTTCGGGCAGGCACACTGCCCTAAGTTTTTTAGATGCCATAAGATTAGTTGCACCGGGCACACTGGATACATACGTATAGATCGTTCCGCTGTTTCTTTTATCACTCTCTCTTTGTGCCACATTCGTAAATATTGCAAAAAGTCTCATCTCGAGGAAAAAGCTGTAGCTAAATGGATCCAAGATAATAAAATTATTACAGATTCTGAATTTGTAAACTTGGTTACTAATCGTCTGTACTACTGAAACCGGTTACAATTTGTCCGAATCTAGTTGAAACTAATGTAACTAAATGGGTCCATAGCATGACTAAAGTATAAGTCATACATTCTGAGTTAGTGGATTTAGTTATCCAGTGACGGATCCAGAATTCTGCAGCGATCAAAGGATGAGGAAGGTGATATTCTACCATCGGCGACGGCAGCGGCAATGTCTCCTCCGCACAAGGTAACCCACCCTTTCCCCGCCAGGCGCTCGCTAATCCTTGATCGGTTCAGCCACAGTTACTCGCGGTAGATTCAAATCTATGTTCGTAACAAATCGGCTTAATTGAGCTGAGATCACGTGTACATTGCAATACTGGATCCCCAAGTAAGAGTTTTTCGTTGCGTCACCCAATGCATGTATTAGTGTTGCACAACAATCCATCTGAACACGCTAAATACATATAATTTGTGCCACTGTTTCTTTTATAACTCTATCCTTTTTTCCACATTCCATTAAATATTATAAAAGTCTCAATTCAGAGCAAAACGTTGTGGGCAACTGGATCCATGCCTTGATTTTAAAATTATTGCAAATTCTGAATCAGTGAACTTTGCTACTAATTGTACGAACTACCGAATTTAGATATAATGTTTCTGAATTTAATTTAAAATACTATAACTAAACGGCGACATAACACAACTAGAATGTTCATATGTAATAAATTCTGAATTAGTGAGTTTAGCTCTTCAGTAACTAAATGGATCTATCATTCTGCAGCAAGCAAAGGAGGAGGAAGATAGGCTCAGCATGCTGATGGATGATATTCTACTGTCTATCTTGGGGAGAGTCAGTTCACGTATGGCTGTAAGGACAAGTGCGCTCTCGACACGGTGGAGGCACCTCCCTTGGTTGCTGCCTGAACTCACCATCGACGTCAAAGATTTCCTATCTGATGCATGTCCTGACCCTATCCAGGCCAGTGATATGGAGGAAGCTATGTCGTCTTTAACCAAAGCCACTAGGAGCTTCTTGGCTAATCAACAGAGAGAATCCACCGTCTCAAGTCTGGATCTTAGGCTCTTCTTGATCAGCATGTTTCTGTGCGAAGTTGGATCACTGGTAGGTGATGCGATCAACAGTGGTCTCTTGAAAGATTTTGATCTTGCCATTCTTAATGAGACAGATCCTCGTGACTGTGGTGACGAGAATATGCGACAGCGTGCCAAAGACATAGGTAGGTTTTTCAGTGCGTACCCAAGTCTGCCCACTGCCTCACACGACTCTTTCTACAGAATGTGAACTTTGAAAAAGTGGACATGCATCATGTCCTGTTTGACTGCTGCAAGCAACTGGAGCATCTAAGCCTCTATCAGTGTGATACTGGTTTATGGTCGCTGTTCAAGATTGATGCACCAAACTCAAAACTTAGTGACCTGGAACTCATCAAGTGTCGCTTTGGAAGACTTGAGGTGGTCTGCCTTCCGAAACTGGAGAAGCTCAGCTGGGATACTTGGGTATCTTGGTCTGTCCCCTTAGCTTTTGGTCTTGTCCCGTCTCTTGGGGAATTAGAACTTTCGTGCCGTGCAATATCCGCTCAACAGGAATTTGAATTAAGCGAGCTTCTGCACAGGACCACAAGCATACATACTCTCATATTGGATTTTCAAGGAGAAAATGTAAGTTGTAGTTTATTTTCTCAGAGTGGTCACATGTTTTTTTGTACTACCTCCGATCCGCAAAAAGCGTCGTAAGTTGTAGTGTCAACACAGGTCAGTTCGTTCCCAGCGACAATTGTATGGGATTGGAGGGAGTATCTGTTTTGTTGTAAGACCTATCAGAGTTACACCATAGGAAATAATCATAGCTGTAAATTCTTTGGTAACCTCATCTTTCTGCTTGAGAATTATTCATTCTTATTTGTTTATTATTTGATCAGCTTTGGATACTACGTGAAATGAAGCAACTCATCACAGCTTTCAATAAGCTAAGGAAGCTTTTTGTGCGTGCTATCTTTGTCGAATTTGACATTTTGTGGACGTTAGCCTTTCTTGCAGCCGCACCTTCTATCGAGATGCTACAGATTGAGGTGATGCAATTGTCCCTTTTTTTTCGTCAATTGTGTCATACTCCCTCCGTCCCAAAATAACTGTCTCAGATTTGCAAAAAATAGATGTATCTAGACATGTTTCATGTGTAGATACATTCACTTTTGTACAAATGTGAGACGGTTATTTTGGGACGGAGCGAGTATTTCTTTTCTTCTCTACATTTAGAGCTTTCGTTTTTTCACAAGTTTTGCAGGTGTGGGAACATCCATGTGATGTGGATGACGACAGAGAGGGGTCGTCCTTCTCTGAAAGAAGGACTCCTCATTGGGAGATGGACTTTCACGGCTCCAAGAACTTTCTTTTGAAAGAGCTGGAATTCATTGGCTTTAAGTCTCTAGAACAGCAGTTTACATTTATAAGATCCGTGCTGCAGCGATCTCCCAACTTGCAGAAGATAGTTCTGAAAGGAGAGGAACAATGCGACTACTGCGACGCCTTTAATGTACCATCAAAATTCCCGAAGAAAGATGAGCAAGAAATGGTCGCCCGGCGAATTAGAGATGGCATATTCTCGACACAAATTATTTTTGATGAATAAGTTGTAATGAGGCATGTATCTCAGGCCAAATAATTATTTATTTTTGAGTTGTAACATATAAATTGATTTGGCATTATTATTTCTGAGTATAAGTGTATAGCCTGTAAGAGCAGGATTCAGTATTAAGTTGTATCATCATTATTATTTTTGAGAATTATTATTTGCTTTAGCCGCAAATTCAGTATTAAGTTGTAACATCACTATTATTTCTGAGTAAATCTACTGGTTAAGGGCAGGACCTACACTTTACTGCTCAAGATGCCCTGAAAATCCAATATGCAATTTAATACTGAGTAAATCTACTGGTTAAGGGCAGAACCTGTACTTTACTGCTCAAGGTTCCCTGAAAATCCAATATCCAATTTAATACTGAATTGTGATGCATGTGCCATGAACCAGAAGTCACC
The DNA here is from genome assembly GCA_947311845.1 of Poa pratensis. Lineage (NCBI taxonomy): Eukaryota > Viridiplantae > Streptophyta > Magnoliopsida > Poales > Poaceae > Poa > Poa pratensis. The sequence continues at coordinate 103,030,906 of CAMZMU010000020.1, forward strand.
TTGTTTACTCTGCAGCATTGCAAAATTCTCCTCTGAAAACATTTTCTATTGTAGATGAACAATGATGTGTGTTCATCTGCTGTTCTTGATGTAAAAACTTGAGGCAGCTTGTTAGGAAGCATGGCGATGCTGAACTTGTAGCGAAGGACTGACAACACAAGGGCTGATAAAGATATGGTGCCAAACTATGGTTGCGATTCCGGATTGGGAGCATGGTTGAGCCCCATCTTCATCCAGGTGCAAACAGACCAATTGCACATACAATTTTTGATCCACTTCCAGTTTACAAAAAATCAGAGTTCAGTTATCTGAAAATAATACACCCTATTAGAACTAAAATAACACTTTGGTGTTCTAACACAGAGCTCATCTGAATAGATTTATCCATTATAATTCATACATATGTTCTGGCATCATTAGGTAATGCTCGATACAACGTTTCATGTGTTAGTAGAAGACTATGAGATCAGTACAATGTCCAAACCCCATCCGGCGTGCCCCAGAACGCATCGGCCGGAGAAGCGTAGAGATCAGGCGACGTGGAGGTGGCCGCCAACCCCCACAGGGCGTCCTCCAGGTCGTCGTCGAGGCACGGCGGAGACATGTACGTCGACAGAAGCTCGTACCGTCCTCCGTCGGTTGGATCCCACGTCTTGTAGCCGAATGGCGAGATGAGCTCGTTATTACACTCAAATGCAGATCCCCAGTCGCGCTCTTCGACGATCGCCTCTTCATCGTTGTCTTCAATGACAATGGGCCACGCCGACGTGTCGCCGCCGTTCTTGACCTCCACCTGGGCGGCTACGTGTGTCGTCGCGTCCTTGATGAAAGCCTCATCGGGCGAAGCCACGACGCGCTTGATTTCTCCAGCGGGACGTGCGAGTGCGCCCTCGTCTCCCTGGGCGGCACGCTGCCGTGAGACGATCCGGGCCGCCAGGACTGGGTGGTCAGCGGGCGCCTTTCTCTTGGTGCCGGAGACGGACACCGTCCATTCTGGTGCGGCGGCAGGGCGAACGACGGCGATCCTTGGTCGTCGGTGGAAGTGCGTGCCGTGCCCCGTCGAATTGAAGCCGAGCGGTGCACCGGCCTGAGGATGAACTTCACCGGAGCTGTGAGCCATCGATCTAGACTTGAGCAGCGGAGCAGAGGAACAATATTGAAACGAACTGGCCATCGATCGGTATGTGTCCCTTCCCTTTTATCTTCGTGGCGTGGCGGGAGAAAGTACTCTCATTGTTGGACTCGGATTAGCCGGCAAAGGATGTTCCTACAAACGTCTAAAGCAACGCGGAGCTCCTATATGCCGCCCTTTGCGGCGCGGCACCGGCGCGCCCGCACCCATGGGCGCTCTGCTGGGCCGGCTCGTTTCTTTACACAGTCTTTTTTTGTTAGTATTTCTATTTTGTTTCTTTTTGGGTTTTCCAAGATCTGATTTGTTAATCCAAACATTTTCCAAAATATGATTATTTGTTAAAAATTTGAATAATTTTTGAAATCTGAAATTTTTACAAATCTAAGTATTTTTAAGACCTAAAGATTTTTCAATTGGGACATATTTTTTACAAATTTGAACATTCTTTTTGAATCCATTGTCTTTTTTTAAACAAATGAAAATATTTTTTATCCCATGAAATTTTTATGAACGACGCGAACTTTTTTCAAAAAAAAGGCAAACATTTTTTTAGCATTTGAACAATCTCTTAACCTTGCCAACTATATTAAAAATCAATATTATTTCAAATTTGCACATTTTTTATATCATGAAGAATCTTAACAAAAAATTAAATCAATAGAAAAATAAAAAGAGAAAGAAAACAGAAAAAACATAGAAGAAAAAAGGAAAAAGAAATATCTGCCAAATGGGTATGGGATCCTCTCGTGGCCCGAGTTAAAGGCCGCAAATAGAATTTGCTGAAGCAATGGGCTGTAGGTCTGGCATTTCCTATTTGCCACGTAACACTGGAGCGATTTTCTCCCACGCACCCTCCATAGGCTGGCCCATAGGTTGCCCCCTCCGATTTTTGGCCCTTTTATTTTGGGTTTTATCAGGTTTTCTATTTCTTTTTCCTTTACTTTACTTTTTTATTTTCTATTTCTTTATTAACAGTTTTTTTCTTTTTCTCTTTCGCAAATAAGATAAGTGTGAGAATTTTTTGTTCAAATTACATAAATACCCATATTTAGTTTTTCAAATCATATAAATATTCATATTGAAAAATTGGTCAAATAATGTAAATTTTGTTTTCAAAAAATCATACAAATAAGCTAAATGTTCGTTTTGAAAATTTGTTCAAATAACATAAATGTTCATATGTGCAAATCTTTCAAATAAGATAGTAATTTATTTTTTTATGTTTGAACTTTTTTACATCAAATATGTTCTTTTCTTTTATTATTTTACTATGAAAAAGAAAAGAAAATTTAAAAATATAAAAAACACCTGTTATTGGGCTGCATTGGTAGCACCATGAGGAAAAACCTGCAGGCGGGAGCGCATCACTCCTGGGTAGGTCGACAAATAAGAGCTCTCGGGAGGTTCAGTTCGACGCATTTAACGTGGCCTATAGCCCCGACGCCTTAAGAAAAAAAACGATGGCCTGAAGCACACCACACACACATGGTTTGCATCGTCTCTACCACGCACACATGGCACTAGCGTGGAATTTATACTTGCGTCGAGTCAAGCTGGCAAGTGACTACACAATTATTATCTGAAGGACCAAAGCGGTGGAAATGCTGGGATCATATGACCTGATAGTCCAAAATATTAAGCCGTCGAAGAGGGGATTTGATTCTTTCAAATTTTCTCTTGAGGGACATCGACCAAATGGTGATGCACATGACCTAGCTAGAGGTTCTTTATGACTCCAAAATCCACCCGATGGTGTGCGTGTAGGGGCAAAGTGTCACATCCCAAAATTTTGCCTCTGTATAAGTGGTAGTAGGACCCCAAATTTTTGAGCCAACAAAAACTTTTATTTTCACCTGATATTTTTGTTGAAACAATACTTTGTGTTTTGCAAGGCAAGGAGTGATTTCTTTCCAAACCAATTTAAATTTTTCATAAAACCAACCTAGTTTTTCTCTCGAGGTCCATTTAAGAAATTCTTGTTTTAATCCATTTTCCAACATGGTGCCTTGAGAGATTTTTGTCCAAAACCATTTCATCAACTTGATTTTTAACTTGACAACATCATTTAGCAAGGAAGCATCCAAGATTTCAAAAATGCATAGTGGTTTGAGTGAGTTTTTCTAAAAATTTTCAATTAGGGTTTTTCCTAAAACCCTACCCAAGTAGATGTTTTAAAATTATGATTTTATGAAGCCAAAATATTCAATTTAGTGGTTTTTGGGTTTTAACTTGATCTATGGTGTGTGGACATTGGTTCCATGCCCTTGGATCACCTTTTGTACCTTTGGAACCCCTAGATACATGCATGTTTATATGGCTAAAGATTAAGACAGAAAACAGAAAAAAAACAGAAAAACAGAAAAGTCAGAAACAGTCAGAGAGTAGCCCACTTACCAGCATGTTTCCCTGCCCTTAAACATTTTTCAAAAATGGACCAAAAATATTAAATGGAAGTATTCAACCTGGAGATCATTTACCAATTTAAATTTTTCCATTTGGACTTGATTTGCTAGGTGATTAAAGCAGCAACTTTTGCTATCTGTTGACTGCCCTGACACTTAGCCGTTTTTCTGAAAAACTGAATTTTCTGAAGATTACTGTTCACAGCACGGGCAGAATTTTGGAGCACGTTTTCGTGTTGATTTCGTGCGAACCAGAGGGAGCGACCATGTCCATTCTACTCCCCCATGTCCCCACTTCATCTCCATGCCATTGTATGGCTTCGTTGAGGTCAACGAGGAGCAGTAGGAGAGGAGACATGGAGGTGGCCGTGATGTGACTCGGGAGTGGACCGTGAGGAGAGAGCAGCCCATTTCTTCACTCCTCCTCGCGTCCTTGCCCTGCCCAGAACCCACTCAACGGAGAGGACACCAGTTGACGCCCTGAGGAAGCCCAGAGCCGACGTTTGCGTGCTCGAACACACCCACGCCGCCCGGCCGTTGACACCGAGTGGGGGAGAGGATGTTTTCCTCGGATTTAAGCCACCACTGCCTCTCACACTTCGCCACCCACCTCCACACATCCACCGCACCCGCCCCACCCCATCTTTTCCTTACCTCTCGCTCTCTGCGAGCGAGGCGGAGGAAGAACTCGCCGGAGCCCGAGCGAGGTCGCGTTGGAGGTTGCCGCCGCTCCACTGCCGATTTCTCCTACCTCTCTGCACCATCGCACCGCCGAGCTTCCAGAACACGCCCCTGACACGTTTTCCTGGCCTCTTGCCTGCAGAAGCGCCGCCGCCGTCCTCGACGTCCCGCCGGACCTCGAGCTCGCCGGAGTTGCACCGTGGCACCGTTGCCGCTGCCGCCGCCACCCCTGCACGGATTCAAGCTCGCGTGACCGCCCCAACCACTCGCCACCGCCCCACGTCGCCCCTAGGTGAGCTATCCCCGAGCTCGATCTTCCCGTGTCGCGAGAGAGAGAGAGAGAGAGGAGAGGAAGAAGACGCGTCTGGACCGTCGATCTCCAGATCGACGGCTCCCTTTGAACGCCACCCGTTCCCGCGCCGCGCCACGCGCGCGCACCTAGCTGGGCCGCTTCGGCCTTAGCTGGGCTCGCCCAGCGAGATTCGGCCCGTGCGCCGTTTTTTTTTTCTTTTCTGTGATTTTCAGTTTTTAGAAACTGGCAGAATATGTGTCTCTGGTTTAAATCCGTTTAAAATAGGAAAATGCAAAATAAAATCAAACCAAAAATCTGGGTAGTACCTCTGCAAGTTCTTAAACACACCCAACTTGTAGATCTACATTTTAGTCATTATTTTTGGAGAAATAAATGGAGAGGCAGAAGTACTGGTTTTCACTAAAACTTAAATATCTTTTTTTCTAAGAATCACAAAAATGCAAACTCAACTGTTTTGGAAAGCTCTAAGTGTTACCTAGCAGTAGAACTTGGTCTTGCTTGCTAAAGATCAACCTAATTAAAATGGCATGCATTTCTGTAAATGTCCAGTAGGCTATTCTAGGATTTTTGGAAATTATTTGGTGATGATTTTTGAAGTGAATCCAATTGTGTTGGCTTGTATATGTTTAGGAGTACCTAATCCTATCTTGGTGTGATTTATTGAGCTGTAGATTAATTGGGTGAGCAAAACTAGATTTTATGCTTTTCTGATAATAATTATTTATAGTTTTATTTAGTTTTATAATATGTTAGTATTCTTTTTGTGATTTCTAGCATGTGTAGGTTTGATATTCTCTGTTATGATTGTGTTACTTCATATTGATAACATGCTAGGAGAAGTTGAGTGCTTCATGTGTTGTGAGAGGATATTATCACTAGTAGGACTATTTCCTAGACTTTTCTAGCATTTAGGGATTGTATGAGGATAAAAATCCTTTATATGGAATGACTTTAGAGAGTGTTGTGTGAACATCAGTAGCTTGTTATGTTGCTACTGGTTGAATAGCATGTCACCCTTGTTTGGATATTACTTAGCCCTTAGCAAAGCATGTTTAACTAGAATATTACTTTTGATAATATTTGTGACTCACTAGTATGAATAGATTTTTGTCTAGCTTGTGTTTAGGTGACTTTTGTAAATGACCAGAGGCTAAATGACCTCTTTATGCTTTGGTTGATAGTGGTACACCCACTGACCCCATTGCATTTTGGTTTGAGAATAAAATTCTCAAACTAGAGCATAGCTCTATTAGTTTTCTTTTCAAATAAAAATATGTGGTAGATTTTTATTTTTGAAAAGTAGATGATTGTTGTGCAATGATGTTTGCTTGCTGTATGTGATGCTTGTTGCTAGTATGTACCTTTAGTTGGTACTGATTGGTGGTTACTCTCTTTTGCGACGCTAGAACCCGAGGAAGAAGCTGTTGCTGAGGAGGCCTATTGTCAATCCTGTTTATTTCAGGGACAAGACTTTGACCAGTACCAAGGCAAGCTCCCAAATGCTTGCTACTATACTTATCATTATATCATGCATGATTTACTTCTGAAGTTTTACAAAAACTTGGAAAAACAAAACTATTTTTGATATGGCCATTACTACTAGTGTTATTATAAATTATTACATTGCCATTAGTTACAACTTGGTGTTACCAAGCCCTTAGCCACCATATGGAATATTTACCACCACAAGTTAATAATTTTGAAGTCCCTAAGTGGACACCCCTAAAAGTGTGTTTTCGAAAAACAAAGGTTTTAAAAGAAAAACCCGGGAAAGGTGGGACCTTGTCCACGGGAGGATTGTGAAGAAGATGTTTTGGAAATGTTTTTCGAAAACGACACATAGACTAGTCTTGTGCCTGACAGCCCTACCGTACAACCACATCACTCAAAATGGGCACGGGCTTAATGGAAGCTTGTTTGTGTTAGTGTGAGACTTTACCTCAATTGGCTAGAAGGGGTTAAAGTCCCCGGAACCGAATGCTGGATATGGGCATACAAAGTGTGGACTGCGAGTGCCACCGGCAAGCAACAGTGGGTCTCCTGCCATGGCGGTGTGATGTCTAGGGGCAACCGGATCGATACGGCTAGCTCACTCGGTGCCGGGGAGAACAAACCCACTGAAGAGGTAATCGCATACTAGCATAGACATAGTGGAAGTTATGATCGGTTATCTGATGTTCGCATACTGTCGCGGGCAGTCCGTGGTGTTCACGGCAGATGTACCGGATGGTGTGGTGAAAGTGTACAAACTCTGCAGAGTCAAAACTATTCGAATAGCCGCGTCCGCGGTCATGGACAGCTGAATGGTCAATGTCGTCTAGCATTGTGTCAACGTTTACAAAAGGAGGTATTTGGAAAAAGGGGTTGTACCTGAGAGGTACTGGAAGAGGAACTTGGTACCTGGGAGGTACTGGAATTTGAACTTTGTACCTGGGAGGTACTGGAATTTGAACTTTGTACCTGGGAGGTACGGATGTTGGAAAACCGAAAGTTGTTTTACAAGAAGTTCTGCAAAGAAAATCTTTCTTCTCTTAAAACCACCTTTGTCAAAATCTCTCGGGTATGCAATGCCCTGAGAGAAACTATGGTATTTTTGAAGTATCTTTTTCAATAAAGATATAGAGATGTTAATCAACCATGATGAATCTTTCATCCATCATGGGTAGTAAACCCTAATTATAGCCTACCTATTCCACCATATAAGCATGATTGCATCTTATAAGCTTCATTCGGGATGTCTTGCGAGTACATAATTGTACTCATGGCTGTGCCCTGGATATTCCAATGTCCAGATTTTCATTGAGAAGACTACGTCGAAGATGAGGAGTATGCGGAAGATCGAGAGTTCGTCGACGTCTGTGCGAACTAGGAACGTCTCCCAGTCAGTTGCCTGTAGGTAGTCAAGGCATGACTTGGGCTTTGCCACGTTTGTGTGTTTGAAGATTTCCGCTGTGTTATGTGTTTCTATGCCCTGCGTGCCAGTTGTTTTTGTCTGGGTCATGTGACCATTTGTAGGAAACGTGTATTCGTTATGTAATGGATGATGTATCTGCAATGCCAACTTAAGTATGTTGTTCACGACTGACTGATCATGGGATCGTGAATGTATGCATACTGGAGGTCTCAGACTGCCGGTCTGGGGTCCCCACAGAGTTGGTATCAGAGCCATCCTGACTATAGGAGACCTTAGTTAGCATGGACGCCAGATAGGAAAGAAAAATATTTTTGGTATCATTAAATTATCATCTAAAATATTTTCAGCTAAGGAAGCCTAAGTATAGCTTACTCTCCTCTCATCTTTTCAAATTATTCTAAACCTTACCCCTCTTAGTTAAAAGTTACCTAAAATTTTCTTCTGCTACCTTATCTCCATTCAAATTTGTATACCTGACGATGTTCCCAAGGCAAGATTTGAGATCAAGCAAGAGAGAAAGGATTGCCAGTTGATGTTCCCCTACGGAGAGCCCGATGGATTTGACCCATCTCCGCCTAACCGGCATGGCTAGGCGTCGGTCCGCCGTAAGGTGCAGTAGGACTTGTCCCCCTGCGTGAGAGAGACTCGCCGGGATCTTCCTTAAGAAGCGACCGACACATCCCAGCCTATATGAGACCCGTTCTATCTGCCATTCATCCCCACCCTCGCCATTGAAGTAGAATCCCGCTGAGAAACCTTGCCCTCATGGCTTGCTCCAGTTCCAAAGCCCCGAGTGAATCGCCAGCGCTGCCCACCTTCCTCCTAGAAACCATGGCCGATGGGCACCTCGGTTTTCCACTGGTCCTCAGGAGAGTCTGTGATCTTCTCGGTTGCCACATTCCCCCTCGTTATGTCGTGTTCAAAAGTTCAACCCCATTTCCTGGGGGTGATTTTCGAGCAGATGTATACCTCAGTCCATACCCCTCAGGCCCGAAGCAGCCCCAAGTGATCCACGGTAGGAACATGCCTACTCTGTATCAAACCATCCAGAAGGCCGCCTGGGAAGCCCTTGCTCGTCTCCGGCACTCCGAGCCGGTGGTGTCGCAAAGTCGAGCGTTCCGCTTTTTCCCAGCCAGGCCCCAGCCTGGTGCAGAGCTGATCCAGACCTCCACCGACAAAGAAGTCGATCCCGCCATCATTAGCAGCGTCGCCTACGGAGCTGCAATGTCGGCACTCTGTGATTCCCTGCTGGAAGAACTCGTGACCACTCGGCGCACCCTGATCCAAGTCAGTCTACAGCTGAAGGAGTCAAGGAACCCTGCGTCAGGTACCAGCCTCCAGGCCATCCCAGCAGAAGCAGTGACCCCAGTCCACCAGTTCATCGAAGCACGAGGTGCAGTAGCCCGAGTTCAGCAGCAACCCCAAGAGCAAGGTGTAGTCCTCGAAGGTGTGCCTGTAGATCCCCACCCCGCGGAAGATGGAGAGGTGGACACCACTCTTCGTCTTGGCCGTACTCCACCATCTACCCAGGGCCCTCAAGCGGAGTAGATCCCGTGCTTTGTTAGCTTGATCTGCGCTCGTGGGTTAGTAGAAGCGGCACGTTGTTTGCTTGTTTGTTGTTGGTGTTGATTTGGAAACAAGTCTTAAGGTGTGTTGTCTGTTCTTTGTTATTTGTGTTGTTTGTGGAAAACTCGTGTGTAGATTGATTCCCCTTTTGGGATCAACCTTGTGCCTCACGCACAGCTAAATTCTGGCGAGATATTTTCTCAGTAGCCCGTTTCCCTCTCTGAAACGCTCGTACCTCTACAAATCTGTGAATGCTGCAAGACCAGAGTTAGGGTAGCCAAGAAGGATTCAACGATACAAATCTTGCTCCAGCTCGTCAGCGAAGGCAAGATTGATACAACCCGGAGGTCACTACAGAAGAGAAACTTCAGGAAACAAAGGATACAAACTCGGCCCTAACGAAGAACACTGCAACAACCCAGTACGTATGCAAAACACTCCAGAAAATTCCTACTCGCTCACACGCTCCACGGCACTGCCTGAAGACGAGCCTGCTTCACCCGAAGCAGTGTCACGAGCCCCACGACGACGACGGACAGCTCGAGCAGCCTGCTCACCTCCAGCCGGAAGAACAGCCACCTCAGCCACCGGCGGTGCAGCTTGCACCTCCACTGCAGCTTGCTCCTCCTCTGCAACAAGCCCCTCCGGCGCAGCTAGCTCTACTGCCGCAGCATCTCCACCAGCGTCAGACCACCACCTGCATAAGCTAAGGATCAAAATGACCAACGCCGCATACAGCAGAGCGGTCACCACCGACAACGAGATCCCGAAGAACACGACGATGAGGACATGCTCAATGAAGCCCGCTCTCTCCAGCATCTCGCAGTAGGCTCTGAAGAAGGCGTGAATGAAGCTCATGGTGGATGTGAGGAGTAGAATAGCCTAGGAGGTTTCCGATTTATAGCCCAAGCTCGAGTGCCGCCCCTCGTCACCGTCTTGCGCGGGAAAGTGAAGAAATCACGAGCAGTGCTCGCCCTTTTGCGCGAAATCATCGAATCTTTGATCCCCAAAGCCGTGCTGGCCGCTGCATCGCAGCACGCGCATCAGTACCACCACCGATGAGTGCTCCGCGCACTGAAACCAGGCCATGTGAGGAAGGAGAGAAAACGAGAAAGAAGAAGAGAAGAAAGAGAGGCGAGACTCGCAACCGTACCCCTCGTTTTCCCTAAATCCTTTACAAATATAATTTTGGACAAACCAATCTCACTGTGTCTGTGAGCCAATTATTGGTGGCACAAATATTTTAGTACGAAGAAAATTTTTTGTATCTCTAAATCCCATACCCTCGAATTCCCTAGTACCCCACCCGCGAATCTCGGGGACGAGATTCATTTTAAGGGGGGAAGATCTGTCACAGCCCAAAATTTTGCCTCTGTATAAGTGGTAGTAGGACCCCAAATTTTTGAGCCAACAAAAACTTTTATTTTCACCTGATATTTTTGTTGAAACAATACTTTGTGTTTTGCAAGGCAAGGAGTGATTTCTTTCCAAACCAATTTAAATTTTTCATAAAACCAACCTAGTTTTTCTCTCGAGGTCCATTTAAGAAATTCTTGTTTTAATCCATTTTCCAACATGGTGCCTTGAGAGATTTTTGTCCAAAACCATTTCATCAACTTGATTTTTAACTTGACAACATCATTTAGCAAGGAAGCATCCAAGATTTCAAAAATGCATAGTGGTTTGAGTGAGTTTTTCTAAAAATTTTCAATTAGGGTTTTTCCTAAAACCCTACCCAAGTAGATGTTTTAAAATTATGATTTTATGAAGCCAAAATATTCAATTTAGTGGTTTTTGGGTTTTAACTTGATCTATGGTGTGTGGACATTGGTTCCATGCCCTTGGATCACCTTTTGTACCTTTGGAACCCCTAGATACATGCATGTTTATATGGCTAAAGATTAAGACAGAAAACAGAAAAAAAACAGAAAAACAGAAAAGTCAGAAACAGTCAGAGAGTAGCCCACTTACCAGCATGTTTCCCTGCCCTTAAACATTTTTCAAAAATGGACCAAAAATATTAAATGGAAGTATTCAACCTGGAGATCATTTACCAATTTAAATTTTTCCATTTGGACTTGATTTGCTAGGTGATTAAAGCAGCAACTTTTGCTATCTGTTGACTGCCCTGACACTTAGCCGTTTTTCTGAAAAACTGAATTTTCTGAAGATTACTGTTCACAGCACGGGCAGAATTTTGGAGCACGTTTTCGTGTTGATTTCGTGCGAACCAGAGGGAGCGACCATGTCCATTCTACTCCCCCATGTCCCCACTTCATCTCCATGCCATTGTATGGCTTCGTTGAGGTCAACGAGGAGCAGTAGGAGAGGAGACATGGAGGTGGCCGTGATGTGACTCGGGAGTGGACCGTGAGGAGAGAGCAGCCCATTTCTTCACTCCTCCTCGCGTCCTTGCCCTGCCCAGAACCCACTCAACGGAGAGGACACCAGTTGACGCCCTGAGGAAGCCCAGAGCCGACGTTTGCGTGCTCGAACACACCCACGCCGCCCGGCCGTTGACACCGAGTGGGGGAGAGGATGTTTTCCTCGGATTTAAGCCACCACTGCCTCTCACACTTCGCCACCCACCTCCACACATCCACCGCACCCGCCCCACCCCATCTTTTCCTTACCTCTCGCTCTCTGCGAGCGAGGCGGAGGAAGAACTCGCCGGAGCCCGAGCGAGGTCGCGTTGGAGGTTGCCGCCGCTCCACTGCCGATTTCTCCTACCTCTCTGCACCATCGCACCGCCGAGCTTCCAGAACACGCCCCTGACACGTTTTCCTGGCCTCTTGCCTGCAGAAGCGCCGCCGCCGTCCTCGACGTCCCGCCGGACCTCGAGCTCGCCGGAGTTGCACCGTGGCACCGTTGCCGCTGCCGCCGCCACCCCTGCACGGATTCAAGCTCGCGTGACCGCCCCAACCACTCGCCACCGCCCCACGTCGCCCCTAGGTGAGCTATCCCCGAGCTCGATCTTCCCGTGTCGAGAGAGAGAGAGAGAGAGGAGAGGAAGAAGACGCGTCTGGACCGTCGATCTCCAGATCGACGGCTCCCTTTGAACGCCACCCGTTCCCGCGCCGCGCCACGCGCGCGCACCTAGCTGGGCCGCTTCGGCCTTAGCTGGGCTCGCCCAGCGAGATTCGGCCCGTGCGCCGTTTGTTTTTTTCTTTTCTGTGATTTTCAGTTTTTAGAAACTGGCAGAATATGTGTCTCTGGTTTAAATCCGTTTAAAATAGGAAAATGCAAAATAAAATCAAACCAAAAATCTGGGTAGTACCTCTGCAAGTTCTTAAACACACCCAACTTGTAGATCTACATTTTAGTCATTATTTTTGGAGAAATAAATGGAGAGGCAGAAGTACTGGTTTTCACTAAAACTTAAATATCTTTTTTTCTAAGAATCACAAAAATGCAAACTCAACTGTTTTGGAAAGCTCTAAGTGTTACCTAGCAGTAGAACTTGGTCTTGCTTGCTAAAGATCAACCTAATTAAAATGGCATGCATTTCTGTAAATGTCCAGTAGGCTATTCTAGGATTTTTGGAAATTATTTGGTGATGATTTTTGAAGTGAATCCAATTGTGTTGGCTTGTATATGTTTAGGAGTACCTAATCCTATCTTGGTGTGATTTATTGAGCTGTAGATTAAATTGGGTGAGCAAAACTAGATTTTATGCTTTTCTGATAATAATTATTTATAGTTTTATTAGTTTTATAATATGTGTTAGTATTCTTTTTGTGATTTCTAGCATGTGTAGGTTTGATATTCTCTGTTATGATTGTGTTACTTCATATTGATAACATGCTAGGAGAAGTTGAGTGCTTCATGTGTTGTGAGAGGATATTATCACTAGTAGGACTATTTCCTAGACTTTTCTAGCATTTAGGGATTGTATGAGGATAAAAATCCTTTATATGGAATGACTTTAGAGAGTGTTGTGTGAACATCAGTAGCTTGTTATGTTGCTACTGGTTGAATAGCATGTCACCCTTGTTTGGATATTACTTAGCCCTTAGCAAAGCATGTTTAACTAGAATATTACTTTTGATAATATTTGTGACTCACTAGTATGAATAGATTTTTGTCTAGCTTGTGTTTAGGTGACTTTTGTAAATGACCAGAGGCTAAATGACCTCTTTATGCTTTGGTTGATAGTGGTACACCCACTGACCCCATTGCATTTTGGTTTGAGAATAAAATTCTCAAACTAGAGCATAGCTCTATTAGTTTTCTTTTCAAATAAAAATATGTGGTAGATTTTTATTTTTGAAAAGTAGATGATTGTTGTGCAATGATGTTTGCTTGCTGTATGTGATGCTTGTTGCTAGTATGTACCTTTAGTTGGTACTGATTGGTGGTTACTCTCTTTTGCGACGCTAGAACCCGAGGAAGAAGCTGTTGCTGAGGAGGCCTATTGTCAATCCTGTTTATTTCAGGGACAAGACTTTGACCAGTACCAAGGCAAGCTCCCAAATGCTTGCTACTATACTTATCATTATATCATGCATGATTTACTTCTGAAGTTTTACAAAAACTTGGAAAAACAAAACTATTTTTGATATGGCCATTACTACTAGTGTTATTATAAATTATTACATTGCCATTAGTTACAACTTGGTGTTACCAAGCCCTTAGCCACCATATGGAATATTTACCACCACAAGTTAATAATTTTGAAGTCCCTAAGTGGACACCCCTAAAAGTGTGTTTTCGAAAAACAAAGGTTTTAAAAGAAAAACCCGGGAAAGGTGGGACCTTGTCCACGGGAGGATTGTGAAGAAGATGTTTTGGAAATGTTTTTCGAAAACGACACATAGACTAGTCTTGTGCCTGACAGCCCTACCGTACAACCACATCACTCAAAATGGGCACGGGCTTAATGGAAGCTTGTTTGTGTTAGTGTGAGACTTTACCTCAATTGGCTAGAAGGGGTTAAAGTCCCCGGAACCGAATGCTGGATATGGGCATACAAAGTGTGGACTGCGAGTGCCACCGGCAAGCAACAGTGGGTCTCCTGCCATGGCGGTGTGATGTCTAGGGGCAACCGGATCGATACGGCTAGCTCACTCGGTGCCGGGGAGAACAAACCCACTGAAGAGGTAATCGCATACTAGCATAGACATAGTGGAAGTTATGATCGGTTATCTGATGTTCGCATACTGTCGCGGGCAGTCCGTGGTGTTCACGGCAGATGTACCGGATGGTGTGGTGAAAGTGTACAAACTCTGCAGAGTCAAAACTATTCGAATAGCCGCGTCCGCGGTCATGGACAGCTGAATGGTCAATGTCGTCTAGCATTGTGTCAACGTTTACAAAAGGAGGTATTTGGAAAAAGGGGTTGTACCTGAGAGGTACTGGAAGAGGAACTTGGTACCTGGGAGGTACTGGAATTTGAACTTTGTACCTGGGAGGTACTGGAATTTGAACTTTGTACCTGGGAGGTACGGATGTTGGAAAACCGAAAGTTGTTTTACAAGAAGTTCTGCAAAGAAAATCTTTCTTCTCTTAAAACCACCTTTGTCAAAATCTCTCGGGTATGCAATGCCCTGAGAGAAACTATGGTATTTTTGAAGTATCTTTTCCAATAAAGATATAGAGATGTTAATCAACCATGATGAATCTTTCATCCATCATGGGTAGTAAACCCTAATTATAGCCTACCTATTCCACCATATAAGCATGATTGCATCTTATAAGCTTCATTCGGGATGTCTTGCGAGTACATAATTGTACTCATGGCTGTGCCCTGGATATTCCAATGTCCAGATTTTCATTGAGAAGACTACGTCGAAGATGAGGAGTATGCGGAAGATCGAGAGTTCGTCGACGTCTGTGCGAACTAGGAACGTCTCCCAGTCAGTTGCCTGTAGGTAGTCAAGGCATGACTTGGGCTTTGCCACGTTTGTGTGTTTGAAGATTTCCGCTGTGTTATGTGTTTCTATGCCCTGCGTGCCAGTTGTTTTTGTCTGGGTCATGTGACCATTTGTAGGAAACGTGTATTCGTTATGTAATGGATGATGTATCTGCAATGCCAACTTAAGTATGTTGTTCACGACTGACTGATCATGGGATCGTGAATGTATGCATACTGGAGGTCTCAGACTGCCGGTCTGGGGTCCCCACAGAGTTGGTATCAGAGCCATCCTGACTATAGGAGACCTTAGTTAGCATGGACGCCAGATAGGAAAGAAAAATATTTTTGGTATCATTAAATTATCATCTAAAATATTTTCAGCTAAGGAAGCCTAAGTATAGCTTACTCTCCTCTCATCTTTTCAAATTATTCTAAACCTTACCCCTCTTAGTTAAAAGTTACCTAAAATTTTCTTCTGCTACCTTATCTCCATTCAAATTTGTATACCTGACGATGTTCCCAAGGCAAGATTTGAGATCAAGCAAGAGAGAAAGGATTGCCAGTTGATGTTCCCCTACGGAGAGCCCGATGGATTTGACCCATCTCCGCCTAACCGGCATGGCTAGGCGTCGGTCCGCCGTAAGGTGCAGTAGGACTTGTCCCCCTGCGTGAGAGAGACTCGCCGGGATCTTCCTTAAGAAGCGACCGACACATCCCAGCCTATATGAGACCCGTTCTATCTGCCATTCATCCCCACCCTCGCCATTGAAGTAGAATCCCGCTGAGAAACCTTGCCCTCATGGCTTGCTCCAGTTCCAAAGCCCCGAGTGAATCGCCAGCGCTGCCCACCTTCCTCCTAGAAACCATGGCCGATGGGCACCTCGGTTTTCCACTGGTCCTCAGGAGAGTCTGTGATCTTCTCGGTTGCCACATTCCCCCTCGTTATGTCGTGTTCAAAAGTTCAACCCCATTTCCTGGGGGTGATTTTCGAGCAGATGTATACCTCAGTCCATACCCCTCAGGCCCGAAGCAGCCCCAAGTGATCCACGGTAGGAACATGCCTACTCTGTATCAAACCATCCAGAAGGCCGCCTGGGAAGCCCTTGCTCGTCTCCGGCACTCCGAGCCGGTGGTGTCGCAAAGTCGAGCGTTCCGCTTTTTCCCAGCCAGGCCCCAGCCTGGTGCAGAGCTGATCCAGACCTCCACCGACAAAGAAGTCGATCCCGCCATCATTAGCAGCGTCGCCTACGGAGCTGCAATGTCGGCACTCTGTGATTCCCTGCTGGAAGAACTCGTGACCACTCGGCGCACCCTGATCCAAGTCAGTCTACAGCTGAAGGAGTCAAGGAACCCTGCGTCAGGTACCAGCCTCCAGGCCATCCCAGCAGAAGCAGTGACCCCAGTCCACCAGTTCATCGAAGCACGAGGTGCAGTAGCCCGAGTTCAGCAGCAACCCCAAGAGCAAGGTGTAGTCCTCGAAGGTGTGCCTGTAGATCCCCACCCCGCGGAAGATGGAGAGGTGGACACCACTCTTCGTCTTGGCCGTACTCCACCATCTACCCAGGGCCCTCAAGCGGAGTAGATCCCGTGCTTTGTTAGCTTGATCTGCGCTCGTGGGTTAGTAGAAGCGGCACGTTGTTTGCTTGTTTGTTGTTGGTGTTGATTTGGAAACAAGTCTTAAGGTGTGTTGTCTGTTCTTTGTTATTTGTGTTGTTTGTGGAAAACTCGTGTGTAGATTGATTCCCCTTTTGGGATCAACCTTGTGCCTCACGCACAGCTAAATTCTGGCGAGATATTTTCTCAGTAGCCCGTTTCCCTCTCTGAAACGCTCGTACCTCTACAAATCTGTGAATGCTGCAAGACCAGAGTTAGGGTAGCCAAGAAGGATTCAACGATACAAATCTTGCTCCAGCTCGTCAGCGAAGGCAAGATTGATACAACCCGGAGGTCACTACAGAAGAGAAACTTCAGGAAACAAAGGATACAAACTCGGCCCTAACGAAGAACACTGCAACAACCCAGTACGTATGCAAAACACTCCAGAAAATTCCTACTCGCTCACACGCTCCACGGCACTGCCTGAAGACGAGCCTGCTTCACCCGAAGCAGTGTCACGAGCCCCACGACGACGACGGACAGCTCGAGCAGCCTGCTCACCTCCAGCCGGAAGAACAGCCACCTCAGCCACCGGCGGTGCAGCTTGCACCTCCACTGCAGCTTGCTCCTCCTCTGCAACAAGCCCCTCCGGCGCAGCTAGCTCTACTGCCGCAGCATCTCCACCAGCGTCAGACCACCACCTGCATAAGCTAAGGATCAAAATGACCAACGCCGCATACAGCAGAGCGGTCACCACCGACAACGAGATCCCGAAGAACACGACGATGAGGACATGCTCAATGAAGCCCGCTCTCTCCAGCATCTCGCAGTAGGCTCTGAAGAAGGCGTGAATGAAGCTCATGGTGGATGTGAGGAGTAGAATAGCCTAGGAGGTTTCCGATTTATAGCCCAAGCTCGAGTGCCGCCCCTCGTCACCGTCTTGCGCGGGAAAGTGAAGAAATCACGAGCAGTGCTCGCCCTTTTGCGCGAAATCATCGAATCTTTGATCCCCAAAGCCGTGCTGGCCGCTGCATCGCAGCACGCGCATCAGTACCACCACCGATGAGTGCTCCGCGCACTGAAACCAGGCCATGTGAGGAAGGAGAGAAAACGAGAAAGAAGAAGAGAAGAAAGAGAGGCGAGACTCGCAACCGTACCCCTCGTTTTCCCTAAATCCTTTACAAATATAATTTTGGACAAACCAATCTCACTGTGTCTGTGAGCCAATTATTGGTGGCACAAATATTTTAGTACGAAGAAAATTTTTTGTATCTCTAAATCCCATACCCTCGAATTCCCTAGTACCCCACCCGCGAATCTCGGGGACGAGATTCATTTTAAGGGGGGAAGATCTGTCACAGCCCAAAATTTTGCCTCTGTATAAGTGGTAGTAGGACCCCAAATTTTTGAGCCAACAAAAACTTTTATTTTCACCTGATATTTTTGTTGAAACAATACTTTGTGTTTTGCAAGGCAAGGAGTGATTTCTTTCCAAACCAATTTAAATTTTTCATAAAACCAACCTAGTTTTTCTCTCGAGGTCCATTTAAGAAATTCTTGTTTTAATCCATTTTCCAACATGGTGCCTTGAGAGATTTTTGTCCAAAACCATTTCATCAACTTGATTTTTAACTTGACAACATCATTTAGCAAGGAAGCATCCAAGATTTCAAAAATGCATAGTGGTTTGAGTGAGTTTTTCTAAAAATTTTCAATTAGGGTTTTTCCTAAAACCCTACCCAAGTAGATGTTTTAAAATTATGATTTTATGAAGCCAAAATATTCAATTTAGTGGTTTTTGGGTTTTAACTTGATCTATGGTGTGTGGACATTGGTTCCATGCCCTTGGATCACCTTTTGTACCTTTGGAACCCCTAGATACATGCATGTTTATATGGCTAAAGATTAAGACAGAAAACAGAAAAAAAACAGAAAAACAGAAAAGTCAGAAACAGTCAGAGAGTAGCCCACTTACCAGCATGTTTCCCTGCCCTTAAACATTTTTCAAAAATGGACCAAAAATATTAAATGGAAGTATTCAACCTGGAGATCATTTACCAATTTAAATTTTTCCATTTGGACTTGATTTGCTAGGTGATTAAAGCAGCAACTTTTGCTATCTGTTGACTGCCCTGACACTTAGCCGTTTTTCTGAAAAACTGAATTTTCTGAAGATTACTGTTCACAGCACGGGCAGAATTTTGGAGCACGTTTTCGTGTTGATTTCGTGCGAACCAGAGGGAGCGACCATGTCCATTCTACTCCCCCATGTCCCCACTTCATCTCCATGCCATTGTATGGCTTCGTTGAGGTCAACGAGGAGCAGTAGGAGAGGAGACATGGAGGTGGCCGTGATGTGACTCGGGAGTGGACCGTGAGGAGAGAGCAGCCCATTTCTTCACTCCTCCTCGCGTCCTTGCCCTGCCCAGAACCCACTCAACGGAGAGGACACCAGTTGACGCCCTGAGGAAGCCCAGAGCCGACGTTTGCGTGCTCGAACACACCCACGCCGCCCGGCCGTTGACACCGAGTGGGGGAGAGGATGTTTTCCTCGGATTTAAGCCACCACTGCCTCTCACACTTCGCCACCCACCTCCACACATCCACCGCACCCGCCCCACCCCATCTTTTCCTTACCTCTCGCTCTCTGCGAGCGAGGCGGAGGAAGAACTCGCCGGAGCCCGAGCGAGGTCGCGTTGGAGGTTGCCGCCGCTCCACTGCCGATTTCTCCTACCTCTCTGCACCATCGCACCGCCGAGCTTCCAGAACACGCCCCTGACACGTTTTCCTGGCCTCTTGCCTGCAGAAGCGCCGCCGCCGTCCTCGACGTCCCGCCGGACCTCGAGCTCGCCGGAGTTGCACCGTGGCACCGTTGCCGCTGCCGCCGCCACCCCTGCACGGATTCAAGCTCGCGTGACCGCCCCAACCACTCGCCACCGCCCCACGTCGCCCCTAGGTGAGCTATCCCCGAGCTCGATCTTCCCGTGTCGCAGAGAGAGAGAGAGAGAGAGGAGAGGAAGAAGACGCGTCTGGACCGTCGATCTCCAGATCGACGGCTCCCTTTGAACGCCACCCGTTCCCGCGCCGCGCCACGCGCGCGCACCTAGCTGGGCCGCTTCGGCCTTAGCTGGGCTCGCCCAGCGAGATTCGGCCCGTGCGCCGTTTGTTTTTTTCTTTTCTGTGATTTTCAGTTTTTAGAAACTGGCAGAATATGTGTCTCTGGTTTAAATCCGTTTAAAATAGGAAAATGCAAAATAAAATCAAACCAAAAATCTGGGTAGTACCTCTGCAAGTTCTTAAACACACCCAACTTGTAGATCTACATTTTAGTCATTATTTTTGGAGAAATAAATGGAGAGGCAGAAGTACTGGTTTTCACTAAAACTTAAATATCTTTTTTTCTAAGAATCACAAAAATGCAAACTCAACTGTTTTGGAAAGCTCTAAGTGTTACCTAGCAGTAGAACTTGGTCTTGCTTGCTAAAGATCAACCTAATTAAAATGGCATGCATTTCTGTAAATGTCCAGTAGGCTATTCTAGGATTTTTGGAAATTATTTGGTGATGATTTTTGAAGTGAATCCAATTGTGTTGGCTTGTATATGTTTAGGAGTACCTAATCCTATCTTGGTGTGATTTATTGAGCTGTAGATTAAATTGGGTGAGCAAAACTAGATTTTATGCTTTTCTGATAATAATTATTTATAGTTTTATTTAGTTTATAATATGTGTTAGTATTCTTTTTGTGATTTCTAGCATGTGTAGGTTTGATATTCTCTGTTATGATTGTGTTACTTCATATTGATAACATGCTAGGAGAAGTTGAGTGCTTCATGTGTTGTGAGAGGATATTATCACTAGTAGGACTATTTCCTAGACTTTTCTAGCATTTAGGGATTGTATGAGGATAAAAATCCTTTATATGGAATGACTTTAGAGAGTGTTGTGTGAACATCAGTAGCTTGTTATGTTGCTACTGGTTGAATAGCATGTCACCCTTGTTTGGATATTACTTAGCCCTTAGCAAAGCATGTTTAACTAGAATATTACTTTTGATAATATTTGTGACTCACTAGTATGAATAGATTTTTGTCTAGCTTGTGTTTAGGTGACTTTTGTAAATGACCAGAGGCTAAATGACCTCTTTATGCTTTGGTTGATAGTGGTACACCCACTGACCCCATTGCATTTTGGTTTGAGAATAAAATTCTCAAACTAGAGCATAGCTCTATTAGTTTTCTTTTCAAATAAAAATATGTGGTAGATTTTTATTTTTGAAAAGTAGATGATTGTTGTGCAATGATGTTTGCTTGCTATATGTGATGCTTGTTGCTAGTATGTACCTTTAGTTGGTACTGATTGGTGGTTACTCTCTTTTGCGACGCTAGAACCCGAGGAAGAAGCTGTTGCTGAGGAGGCCTATTGTCAATCCTGTTTATTTCAGGGACAAGACTTTGACCAGTACCAAGGCAAGCTCCCAAATGCTTGCTACTATACTTATCATTATATCATGCATGATTTACTTCTGAAGTTTTACAAAAACTTGGAAAAACAAAACTATTTTTGATATGGCCATTACTACTAGTGTTATTATAAATTATTACATTGCCATTAGTTACAACTTGGTGTTACCAAGCCCTTAGCCACCATATGGAATATTTACCACCACAAGTTAATAATTTTGAAGTCCCTAAGTGGACACCCCTAAAAGTGTGTTTTCGAAAAACAAAGGTTTTAAAAGAAAAACCCGGGAAAGGTGGGACCTTGTCCACGGGAGGATTGTGAAGAAGATGTTTTGGAAATGTTTTTCGAAAACGACACATAGACTAGTCTTGTGCCTGACAGCCCTACCGTACAACCACATCACTCAAAATGGGCACGGGCTTAATGGAAGCTTGTTTGTGTTAGTGTGAGACTTTACCTCAATTGGCTAGAAGGGGTTAAAGTCCCCGGAACCGAATGCTGGATATGGGCATACAAAGTGTGGACTGCGAGTGCCACCGGCAAGCAACAGTGGGTCTCCTGCCATGGCGGTGTGATGTCTAGGGGCAACCGGATCGATACGGCTAGCTCACTCGGTGCCGGGGAGAACAAACCCACTGAAGAGGTAATCGCATACTAGCATAGACATAGTGGAAGTTATGATCGGTTATCTGATGTTCGCATACTGTCGCGGGCAGTCCATGGTGTTCACGGCAGATGTACCGGATGGTGTGGTGAAAGTGTACAAACTCTGCAGAGTCAAAACTATTCGAATAGCCGCGTCCGCGGTCATGGACAGCTGAATGGTCAATGTCGTCTAGCATTGTGTCAACGTTTACAAAAGGAGGTATTTGGAAAAAGGGGTTGTACCTGAGAGGTACTGGAAGAGGAACTTGGTACCTGGGAGGTACTGGAATTTGAACTTTGTACCTGGGAGGTACTGGAATTTGAACTTTGTACCTGGGAGGTACGGATGTTGGAAAACCGAAAGTTGTTTTACAAGAAGTTCTGCAAAGAAAATCTTTCTTCTCTTAAAACCACCTTTGTCAAAATCTCTCGGGTATGCAATGCCCTGAGAGAAACTATGGTATTTTTGAAGTATCTTTTCCAATAAAGATATAGAGATGTTAATCAACCATGATGAATCTTTCATCCATCATGGGTAGTAAACCCTAATTATAGCCTACCTATTCCACCATATAAGCATGATTGCATCTTATAAGCTTCATTCGGGATGTCTTGCGAGTACATAATTGTACTCATGGCTGTGCCCTGGATATTCCAATGTCCAGATTTTCATTGAGAAGACTACGTCGAAGATGAGGAGTATGCGGAAGATCGAGAGTTCGTCGACGTCTGTGCGAACTAGGAACGTCTCCCAGTCAGTTGCTTGTAGGTAGTCAAGGCATGACTTGGGCTTTGCCACGTTTGTGTGTTTGAAGATTTCCGCTGTGTTATGTGTTTCTATGCCCTGCGTGCCAGTTGTTTTTGTCTGGGTCATGTGACCATTTGTAGGAAACGTGTATTCGTTATGTAATGGATGATGTATCTGCAATGCCAACTTAAGTATGTTGTTCACGACTGACTGATCATGGGATCGTGAATGTATGCATACTGGAGGTCTCAGACTGCCGGTCTGGGGTCCCCACACAAAGCTCCCGTTAGGGTAAGGTAGGGCTTCTGCCCTACATTGATTTTGGCAAAAAAGATCACATATATATAGTATTTTTCGAATGTATATACAATTTTTTTTTTGAGAATCGAATGTATATACAATATATGTTAGTATGTGCTCGTTTGGCAAATAAAAAAACGAAAGAAAATGGCCAATTGGGCTGGTTAAGAGCGGCCTCGGCCTAAGATGGGCCTTGCTGCGCTACTGCGGGGGAGCCTGAGGGCCTTACAGGCACAAGAACGAAATCAATAGAAAAAAGAGTTTCTTTTGCAAAGTAAGCTATGGTTCTATCTCGCGCGGGTGACCACACGTGGCATGTCCTAATGCTCCTTGTTTTCCGTTTGCAAAGGGAACCCTTTTGCTAGTGGCACCCACAAGAACGCTTTGTTCGACCACGACTCATCTCTGGTCGCATTCTCCCGGCCCCCTCTCGTTCGTTTCGAGATCGAGTCGCCACTCGCTAGCAGTACATAAATGAAAAGATCGAGCCGCCAGAAGTGCATGTTTGCACGAACTCGTTTGGTTCAACAACCCTTGACTAGCGGCTCTGCTGGAGAGTGGAGACTGAAGGGGGGCGATCGCCGTCGACGGGCAGCAGCAGTGTAGGGTTCTTCCCTGTCGCAGGGCGGAGATGCGACCTCCAGCATCCAGCAAGTAAGTTATGGTTTTTCCCAAAACAATTACTGGCCTGGTACTGCTCGGCTAGGCTCCTTTCCAATGAAGGTTTCATCGTGGAGATGTACAGAAAGTGAAGGGTCTTGCAGCATCAAATGGGGAGGTAAATTTCGGTATTTTGTGACGAATTAGATGAGGTTTTAAATGTGTGAATTGTGAGATACTCCCCCTTTGATGCTAAGGGTCTCAAGGGTCTATTTTTGATGAATTAGTAGGTAAACCGACAAAAAATCTACATTTTGAATTTTGTGATGAATTAGCAGGTAAATTGACAAATTACTCATTGTATGTTCGTAGCTTATATTTTGATTTAAATATGTTGCTATTACCATTGTACAAAATAGTGATGGTTAATATTGACTCGAACTTTTGATTCTCGGGTGCAACGCACCCTGATATGCGAGAATAATATTTAGAAAATGAAAACATTGTTAAAAAATTCTGAAATTTGGTACACTCAAAGATTACCAGGACTTTTACTCGTGTGATTTTTTTATCATAAATAATTGTAGTTGACTTCTGAGCAGAAAATTTAAATTTCTGACGAATATAGCGTGTATATCGCGCTAATTTAACCAAATCTTTTACCTAGGGCGGAATAAAATTATTTTTCGGCGAACTTTTTGTACGAGTACAATACTTAGTAATGTTGCTCCGAATGTTATTTTCGGAACTTCTTAAACCTTTTTGAATTTTTTAAATTATTTTCGCATATCAGGTTATATGGTACCCAGGTTCTCCAATGCATTTTCCTGGTTAATATCACATAATTAAACATTAATTATTTTGTATCAATTTTTTTTCGCGTTAGAGTTCGCCCAATCTCAATTTTTTCCGGAAGGGATCTTTAGGGAGCAGAGGAGGAGATCGACAATGCGGCAGCTTGAGGCCGGAGGTGAAGAAGATGATGACCATGCCGGTGATTGGGGGCGACTTGGCTCGATTCCTTCGACGAAGTAACCCAGGGAGATGTAGCGGAGCTATTTGGCAAGGTTTGTAGAAGACTTAAACAGCGGGAACACCAAGCATGCCGGCGGCGGCGTGAACCGAACAACGATTGCAGTTATCATGGGCAGGTCATGGCTGCAGTTCAAGGAGGCCGTCTGATTCAGCATGTCTCTTGAGATTAAACTATCGTACCACTTCCCACCCCCGTCCTATTTTTGAACGAATTCATGCAGTACATTGCTGGAAGGCGTCGTCCTCCACCCCGGCAGAGCACTGCCGCCGAGCTGTGCGTGCAAGGCAGCGACACGCAGCACGGCGAGCTCGGCCCGAAAAGTGCATCCCGCCACCACCACGCACGCGACACTTGCCGGAGCAGAGGCCATGACCACCCGCCGGCGCAACAAGGCGCGAGAGCCGCAGCCGCGTCCACCCGCGAAGGTGTTCTGGTGCCGGCGCGACAAGGCGCAAGAGGAGCAGCATCAGAGGAGCTGCCGCGCGTGCTCAGCAGGGGAGTTACAGAGGACGCCCGGCCGTGGAGTCCATCGCGGCATGCACGGTCCGGCGCAAATCCGTGCAAGCTGCAGAGAGAGACACGAGAAGAAAAAAGAGAGAGGGACAAAAGGATGGGGCTGACAGGTGGCCCCCACGTCAATGTCAGCTCTTTTTTCACATGTGCTGTCTACTCAGCGCTTACAGCTAAGCCCCACCAATGAGTGTCGCTGTCAAAATTCATTTAGACGGAAACTTGCACGATTTGTAACGCCACACCTTAGAATTGGTAGATCTATGTACTGTTACGCCAATTAAGCTAGTTTTGTGTAATTTTACTAGAGGGATCATGGCAAGACCACAAATTAGGCAAACATCTGGTCTCTTGCAAAATAGGTTTTGTTTCTATGTTCGATACAACAAATCTCATAAAGCATGGTGTTAGGTGTAATTGTCTCGACATGAGAGAATGGGTGGAGTGGAATAGCCGAAGGAGGACAGATTAGGTTGCATACTTGCATTGGTGTCGCGCCGAGGAGGAGGAGGCTGATGCTCTAGGTGCATGAATTGTTCATGGTTTGTTTTTATTTTGGGTAACATGGCAGGTCGTTCAGCCTTCCGATTAGCTAGAAAGAGTGTTATATACAGAATTTTAAGCTATGGATTGTTCACCTGTATCTATACTATTATTAAAAGAGCAAACATGTTGGGATACTTTTAATCTTGTCCGTTTAATTGTCAATCAACGATTCAGATTGCCCAGATGTCGAGCACCAAATACTTTTAATCTTGTCCGTTCAATTGTCAAACAACGATTCAGATTGTCCAGATATCGAGCAATAAACACGTTTGACCGCTTACACATTTGACCGCCCCGCTTTTTCGATCCGTCGCCCCACCCCGCCTTGGCAGATCTTGCGCCGCCTTCTCTTCCCAGCATGTCGTCGCTCCCAGGAGGAACGCCGTCGTGACACTGGTCTTCTCCCGTAGCCGAGCGTCATAGGCTGCAGCTCTTGCTCAGCGTCGATGCTGCGGCAAATTTGACACTGTAGACCCATAGGCGAAAGTTTAACACAAAATGAACCTCGGGCGAAACTATTTCACGGATCTGACCCTTTTGAGTAGCGCCCCACGATCAGGCGCCACACTACACAGGGTAGCGCCTCGTGATCAGGCGCTACACTTGTTGCCAGCGTGGCGAGCCGGGACCACGGTGGGGCCCAGTCTGGGGGTATAGCGCCTCATGATCAGGCGCTATGGTGCGATCATGTAGCGCCTTGTGATCAGGCGCTACCCTTCTGGTATGTATCAGCCGCGTCGCCAGCCCCCTCCCCAGCCCTAGCCACACTCCTTTTCCAGAGCAGCAAGAACACAAGGCGGCGGCGGCGGCGGTTCTCTCTCCCCCTTCTAATTCTCCACCAAATCCACTCCGATTTGAAGAGAAAAGCGAGGGGATTTCGTCTCCAAGTACTTCCCACAGGTATTCTCCTCCGATCCCCCACTTTCTGTCCAATAAATTGACCCCATTTGACCTCCATTGTGCAAGTTTCGGTTGAGCCCTAAAATGTAGTTGATTTCGATTTTGTTGTTACCCGTGGCATGCTTGTATGTGGTTTAGCATTAGGTTAGCTCTACTATTAGTTGGTAAAAATGTAGTAGGCTTTTTTTTTGCTTAGAAACCCTAGCACATATGTTGATTTGTAGAAACTGTAGATTTCGGTTTTAGTAGAAACAATTGTAAATTGATTTGTACAATCTGTAGCACATATGCCTCGATTAAGACAAGTTTAGTATGCCCTCGAACACATGTGTGGA
Source organism: Poa pratensis (assembly GCA_947311845.1). Taxonomy (NCBI): domain Eukaryota; kingdom Viridiplantae; phylum Streptophyta; class Magnoliopsida; order Poales; family Poaceae; genus Poa; species Poa pratensis. Next base: position 103,057,447 of record CAMZMU010000020.1, read on the forward strand.
GGAAATATGTGTAGTAATATTTGTATAGTTAGGTGATATCGTTTTGTGTATGAAATATTGCTCACATATGTTGTAATATGTAGGATGGTGTGGTTACTCGATAATGAGTATGATGTTGCTCACCGGGCCTATTGGATGGCGGAAAAGGGGGAGGTAATAAAATGAATCTTGGTTTCTTTATGTGTTTGATTTTATTTTGTTGCAAATGCGTTGGATACGTTGTAATATTCTATGTCAAATGTGTTATTTGCAGGAGCTTGCACCTTTGAAGATTCGGTCTCATGGGGCTTCGTCGAATGACATGCCTTACAATGAGCGGTACACTCCGTACATCGAGAGGCTAGGCCTCCTCCCTTTCATCCAACTTGTGAGCCGTTCGACCCCAAGGCTTAACGCGCCCGCAATCACCGCCCTTGTGGACCGGTGGAGGCCGGAGACACACACATTTCACCTCATGACTGGCGAGATGACCCCCACTCTTATGGATGTATCCATGATTCTTGGACTTCCTATCGACGGGAGGCCTCTTTGTATGAGCACAGACTCCGATGGGTGGCGCGCGCAAATGCAGGCCCTTATTGGTATGGCTCCAGAGGAGGTCGAGGACAAGAGCAAAGATAGAGTCCCGGCCGGCGCTACTTACCCGTGGATAGTTTCGCACTTCGCGCACTGCCCCGACGGAGCAAATGATGATGTGATCCAGACGTATGCCCGCGTGTACGTGTGGTACGTTATCTCTAGGACTTTGTTTGCTGACAGTGGTGGAGTGACGGCTCAGTGGATGTGGCTGAAGGCGCTTACCGTCTGGGACTCGAAGTGGAGTTGGGGTTCTGCTGCACTTGCCTACTTGTACCGGCAGGTAATGAATTGGTCTTTTTTGGTTTGTATTTACATTTCCATTTGTAGAATGTCATAACTTGACCGTGTTTTCATTTTTGATGCAGTTGGATGATGCTTGTCGTAGGACACTTGAGAAAGTTGGCATTGGTGGTTGTATGCTTCTACTTTCGGTATGGAGCTGGGAGCACTTTCCAGTTGGACGACCGAAAGAGGTGACCCACAATGATTGGAACATAGATGACCCGAACCCTCTTCGGCTCCCCACTTGGGCTTACAGTGGGACGTGGTATCGGATAATTATAGCGACATCAAATACATGTACAAGCAATACACCAATGAGTTCGATATGCTTACCGCCGAGCAAGTAAGCACTTGTCTTTACATGACCCTAGCCTCATGATTTTGATGTTCCTCCTAATTGATTATGTTGTGCCATGTTACAGGTGGAATGGGAGCCTTATGGCAGCGGGTCCGATTTTCCTCTATTGTATGAATTTACGTTGAACCCGCAGTGCTTGAAGGACAAGCCTTTCTGGCTCATGCAGTGCCCGTTGATATGCAATTGGGCGGTTGAGTTCCACTTGCCACAACGCGTGATGAGGCAGTTCGGGTTGTTCCAGGCCCATCCACCTGACTATCGGTACACGGATAAGCAGCTTCACAGGTAACATTGGTTTGTTCTAGTAGATTTTGCTCAAAATTTTATTAGCTTTTACTAAGAGTGCCTTGGTTTGTTCTCTAATGCAGGATGGACCGGAGAAGACAGAAAAAGGTGAAGGATTGGGACAAGTACCATGAAAAGTACGTCATCGAGTTCGAGCAATGTCTGGAGAAAACTAGGGAGAGAGGATGGGGGCGGCAGAGCGCCCATTGTCCAATTGCCTTCAACAACTACTTGCGGTGGTTTCTTCAGAATACTCGTGTGAACATATGCAAGCCGGCTTATGGCGAGGAGATATTAGAAGAGCCCCCATCTTTGACGAAGTTGCTGAGAGCCAGTACAACAGGATGGTTAGGAGGGGGAAGCAAATCCCTTTTTCTAGCGTGGTCAACTTTGTGGTACGGTCTTCTTGCATAATTTCTTTTAGCGGTTCTTCCTCTCATATTTCTTTCATAACTAGTTGACTTTATTTCACACGCAGCGCACGGAGATAAGTAAGCAAGCCGACCAAAGCGAGACGGTGTTGGAACAAAACCCGGAAGGAGAACAAAGCGAGAGTGCACTTCGAGGATTCTTGAAGGTACAAACCAACATATTGCAGATTACTAGATGACCTACAATCTTACAAATGCTAAGTTTAACATTTTCTCTAATGTCCTTTAGAACTCAGCCCGACGCTTACGCCGGTTGGCGAACCTCCTAGGTTGTCGTGACCCCGAGTACACATCGCCGCAGCCGTCTAGGTCCGCTTCGTCGGCTAACCCCGAGGTTGATCTAGACGATGAGGGAGATTATGAGACTACCTCGCGGGTTTGTTACCACCATAATTTCATTTTTGGCCATTTTTTCATTCTTGTTATTGTGGAAAGACCGTAACACATATTTCCTTTTGGTTGTTAGATTCCGGATGACATGTTGTTGTCCACGGCGGTTAAACAACGATCCGCCTACATGATGAGAACCCGACGGGAGGAGCCATTTGAACGGTTCACGCCGGATGATTTCGTGAACAAAGGGAAGGAGCCGCAAATCCCGGAGAAGCGCCGACGGAAGTTGACGGTTAGGAGGATGAGGCACGTCTCGTCCTCCGATGAAGATGAGGAGAACGAGGAAGAGGCGCAGCCGGAGGTGAGGGCAAAGACAATGCCCACTAGGGGTCGAGCCACGACTAGCCGTCGTACCCGTGGCCGGAAGTAGGAGAACTTGCCGTATTGTTGAACTTGTAGTATCGCCGCACTTTTTTATCTCGTGAACTTGTAGTATTGTCGTATGTGTCGTAATGTTGAACTTGTTGTTAATTTACCATGTTGGATCATCAAGTTGATGTGAGATTTGATATGATGTTGCTGTCATTTTTGTTATTATGGAGCTACCAAGTTGCTGCCATATTTTCTGCAATTGTTGTTGAAATTGCTGTTGAAATTGTTGTTGAACTTGCTGTATAGATGTTTTTGTAGTTTCTATAAGGTACAGAGCATAGCGCCTCATGACGAGGCGCTACCCTTCTGAGCAGAGAGGTTCCAGAGAGGTTCCAGAGAGCTCAGTCGAGCAGAGGCACGGGAAAATTTCTAAGTCAGAGTGTGGCGCCTTGCCGCAAGGCGCGACACGTGAAGGGGTGTAGCGCCTGATCGCAAGGCGCCACACTCTGACTTAGAAATTTTCCCGTGCCTCTGCTCGGCTGAGCTCTCTGGAACCTCTCTGGAACCGAAGGGTAGCGCCTTATGATCAGGCGCTATGGTACGTTAATGTAGCGCCTGATCATAAGGCGCTACCCTTCTGGTATATAAGAACCCCGCGGGGTCGCCCTAACCAGCTGCATCTTCCCCCAAACCGGAGGAGCAGAACTGCAGGCGCCTGGTGCTTCCCCCCGCCGAATCCTCTACGATCGTCCGTGGATCTTGCTCCTCTTAGCTACTAGAGGTAAGTTCTCTCGATTCCCTATGTTTTGACCCACTGATTCTTGCTTTAGTGCTTCTTAGGTTAATGCTTGTGCTTGTTAGGTTAATGCTATGATTTAAGTTGTCTTTTTGTTGTCATTATGTTAGGGATGCCTACAATTGTTCATGTTCATCATGTGGATAAAGAGGCCTTTTTGAAAGGCAATATGGAACCGGACCCGGATGAGGTAGCCTTGGTGTTCGAGCAAAGTCCTACCTACGCCGAGGTTTTGAAACAAGTTAGGATTGACTTGAATTTGATGAACCAAAATGAGTTTGTAGAGTTGGAGGGAAGACATAATGCGGGTCATGGAGTGCATCTCCGTTGGAAGTTTTTGCGTATCACCTCGGAACTTCATTGGGTTGCATACAAGGAAACCGTGGCCGAATCGCTTGACAAGTCTCTTGAGTTATTTGCCACGGTAAAGTTTGATGCGCATGTGAACTTGGACTTCAACGGACATGCCTCCCCATTTCATGGTAGGAGTCCACCACTCAGCTCAACTGATGAGTACGGGGATGATGACAACGAGGACATTGAGGATGGGATTGACCTCCACGACAACAATGTTGGAGATTTGGACTTATATATTGAGCAAGAGACCATGGAGCATGACATCCCTTATTCTCGATGCTATGCATCGGACTCGGATGACGATGGGCCCGATGAAGATGTGGATGAGGAGGGGTTCACCGTCAAGGAGGCCGAAGCGTTCGAGAAGGTAGTGGGACGGGATCATCGAATTCCGTTGTTTTCTGACCTTACTCTCGCGGATGAAGCGACGGTTGATGGCGGAAAGGGTATCGTGCTCGAAGCTAGGCCAACTTCTTACCGGGATATGAATCATTTGGACAATGGGATAACTCCCGGTTTGAGGTTCGCAACCTTGTTGGAATTTCAGATATGGATCAAGGAGTTCTCAGTCAAGTACCATCGTCCGTTTAAGGTGGCTCACTCCGATAAAAAGAAGCGTTACACGGTGAGATGCTTAGAGAAAGGATGTCCGTGGGAGGTGCGAGCAAGACCTTTCAAGAAAGGTCCCGATTGGCACATAACTAGTTGTGTTGCAACACACATGTGCCGAGGCAAGAAGGTGGATGGCAAGGATGTGAAACCAGACCACCGTCAACTCACCTCCGAGTTCCTCGGTTATAAGGTTTCCAACTCCATCTCGACACTACCAACAATGAGTATTAAGAGTGTCATTGAAATTGTGGATAACATATTTCACTACAAGATCAAGTACGGGAAGGCATGGAAGGCAAAGCAAGCTGCTTTCAGAATGTTGTATGGTGACTGGGAGGAAGCATACAACCGAATCCCTAGGTTGTTGGGAGCCATGGCCGCGACTAACCCGGGGATGGTCCATGTGGTTGAGCCGTTTGGGCAAAAAACAAGGAGTGTGGACGGCAAGACTGTCCGAGTATTTGGCCGTGCATTTTGGGCATTCGAACAATGTGTCCGTGCTTTTGAACATTGTAGGCCGGTCATCGCAGTCGATGGCACCTTTTTGACCGGTCCATACAAGGGCACTCTATTGGTTGCAATAGGAAATGATGCGGGAAATCGTTTGGTTCCATTGGCTTTTGCTTTAGTTGAGGCGGAAAACAATGATAGTTGGGAGTGGTTCTTTCACTATTTGAGAACCAAGATAATTCCACCTCAAAGGGAAATTTGTGTCATCTCGGATCGCCATCAAGGAATTCTCAACGCGGTGCAGATCGAGATCCCCGGGCATGCTCGTTTACACCACCGATGGTGCATGAGGCATTTTTGCTCAAACTTCTATAGGGCTTGTGGGAGCAAGGAGTTTTCCGATGATCTTCAAGATTGTTGTCTCGCCTTCTCTGATCGTCGTTTCGCAAACTTGTACAACAGATTGCTCGCTAACAGAACTTTGAACGCCGGGGGGCAAGAGTTTCTCCATAGGCACATTGAACTTAGATCGAAGTGGGCAAGAGCTTACGATGAAGATGGCCGGAGGTACGGTCAAATGACAAGCAACATGGCAGAATGCTTCAATAAGGTGCTCAAGGGGGTGCGTGCATTGCCCGTGACTGCAATAGTTGAATACACATTCACCAAGTTGAATGAATATTTTCTGAATTACTCACTCCAGACGGACCAACAGATTGCGGGAGACAACAAGCACAATCACAAGTACAAATTCCCACCAAAGGTTGATAATTTCGTGGAATTCGAGTCAAGGAAGGCGGACTCCCAAGTTGCAACACTATTTGATAATGAGGAGTTGATCTACCAAGTAAACGAACCGGGAGGAACCACGGCCGATGGTGTCCAACATGGTGGCCGGGCATTCAAGGTATCACTCAAGGATTGTGAGTGCACATGCGGGAGGCCACAATTGCTTCATCTTGCTTGCTCGCACTTGCTAACGGCGGCTCGTACTAGACATGTGGATGTTAATCACCCGCGCACCGTGAGAGAGTCCGAGTTCTCTATCGAGACCACGAAAAACACATGGGCTCCTAGGTTTCACCCATTCCTAGACCGATCACAATGGCCGGAGTATCATGGAGTTCAACTATGGCCCGATCCGGCTTGGAAGGTGGACAAAAAGGGAAGACGCAAAACAAAACGTCTAAGGGGCGACATGGATGGTTGGGGCAGTGGTGGGAGGGAATGTCGGAATGACCAATTCCAAGAGCCTCGTGTGCACTCTCGTTGTGGCAAGTGCAATGTGGAGGGGCACAACATAAGGAAATGCCCCCAAAGGAAGAAAGCCAAGGGAAATGAAGCAAGCACAAGCCAACAAGGTAGTAGCCAAGCAAGAAATAGCCAACAACAAGGAAATCTCCAACATGGTGGGCCTAGCCAACAAGGTGACAATAGCCAACAAGCTCCTACTCCTCGAAGAAGAGGTAGCCAACAAGCTCCAACGCAACAAAGTGTGAGGCAACATGCTCCTATGCAACAACCTCCTACGCAACAAGCTCCTACCCAACAAGCTCCTACGCAACACAGTCGTACGCAACAAGCTCCTACACGACGAGCTACAAGGCAACAAACAGTGAGCCAACAAGCTCCAAGGCAACAAAGAGGCCATGTTGGTTATAGAGGTCATGGTGGTTATAGAGGTCATGGTGGTGCTGTAGGCCGTGGCGGTGGTAGGACCGTGAGTATGATAGGATATCTAGCTGGGCCGTATCCGTATGTATCTCCATTTTATCCTTGCATTTATGTTGTTTCTATCCATTATTGTAATTTTTGATCGCATATTGTATTCATATTGGAGACTTACTAACTTTCAGTTTATAATGTTTCTAGGTATGGCAGCGTCTCAACCCAACAAAGCAACAACGAAGCTCGTCAATGACTCGGGCGAGGAGGGTGAGAGGGTGCTACGTGAGGCTCGTCTTGCAAGGGAGAAGGAGGAGGAAGAGGAGTGCACATCCGAAAGGAAAGACAAGGGAAAGGGACGTAGCTCGACACAATAGATCTATGTCGTGCTCATCATGTTGTGAACTATGACATGATCTCCGGGACTCCACTATGTGGATTTATTTTGAACCTTCTTGTCATTTCGACTATGCTATGTAGTGGTGAACTTTAAAATTGTATGAACTTGTTGTTATTATGCACTTGCTGTGAACTCTGTGTATTTATAAGTTGTTGCGTGTTTTTAATATTTGCTGAATTGTTGTACAATCCATCAAAAAACTGGCACTTTTCTGTATTTTCCCAAGTTTGGAAGCATAGCGCCTAGTGTCAAGGCGCTATGCTATCAAGAGGGCATAGCGCCTCGTGGTAAGGCGCGACACATTAACTTAGTGTTTTTTCCCCTGCTTCCCTCGCTGGGCTCTCTGTTAGTTTCTGGAACAGAAGCATAGCGCCTTGACACTAGGCGCTACCCCACCATAATTTGGCAAATTTTGAAAAATTTACAGAGCAAGGGGAGTATACAGCAACATCATCATAGAACAACAACATCATGACCACATCATCTAGCTATTCATAAAACAACTTAATAGAACAACAACTTCTCCAAATTTCTTAGTTCGAAATAACGACAACAACATCATGACCACATCATCTAGCAAAGTACCATAATGATACAATTAGCCACACAATTCTAACTCTCCACACAACTACTCATCACATATTTTCTTCATCCTTTCGATCTTGTCCTTGTTAGCATTATTTGCCTTCCATACATCAAACAACTGGTACTCTACATTTTTCTTCTCGTCCTTAAGGTCCCTCTTTTCTTTCTCCCACTGCTGCTCCTTCTCTTTCATGACACCATCTTGTCTTCTCTGCGCCAATTTCAGCTCAAGAACCTGTTTCTGCAAGAGTTCAATTGTTATCGCCATCTGCTGCTTCATATGATCATGTCCTTCCTCTTTCTCCATGGCCTCCATTCTTGTGTCATTGATGAATTTGTTCACTTCATCTACCATATAGTTGTACTTCTTCTCAATCTTGTTCTTCTCATCTGCCACCTCCTTTAGTAGCTTTGCATTCGCAAGCGTCCCATCAATTCTAGCACCGTTGCTGTCATGATACATCTCCCACAGTCTTCGTAGGGCATTCTTCGCAGCTTCCGGCCATTCGGCATCTACCCAAGACACAAAACCACAGTTCTTTGCCTCCTAGAAATGACATACCACAAAATTAGCGATTTTACAAAACCATTTTCAATAGAAACATCTGTTATGACGCTCCTTCTACTTACATCTTCGACAGAACACATGTAGAAACGCCGGCCAGTGTCGAAGCTTTCGAATGCAACACACTTCCGAGGGGCGAGCTTGTGGACGCGGCAAAACGAAGGAGCATCCGGCGCTATTCCGAAGAAAGTGGGGTCCTCGCAAGTATCAGGGGCACAATCACGGTCGGGCAACTCCTAATAGGTACAAGATATCAAGATTACAAGACCTAAATGGATGAATTGCATTCAAACCTAACCCTAAAAAAGAGTAGTGCAATTAAATCCTACAAAAAGACTTACCGAGAGGAGGGACTCGCCCTCGCTGGAACCAGACAAGGCATGCCAGTTAGCCATCGTCACGGTGGAGGATTCGAAGGGGGGAAACGGTGGAGGATTAGAGAGGGGGAGAGAGAGCCGTCGTCGCCGCCCCGCCATGGTCCTCTGTGTCCTCTGCTCTGGAAAAGGAGTGTGGCTAGGGCTGGGGAGGGGGCTGGCGACGCGGCTGATATATACCAGAAGGGTAGCGGCTGATCACAAGGCGCTACATGATCGCACCATAGCGCCTGATCATGAGGCGCTATACCCCCAGACTGGGCCCCACCGTGGTCCCGGCTCGCCACGCTGGCAACAAGTGTAGCGCCTGATCACGAGGCGCTACCCTGTGTAGTGTGGCGCCTGATCGTGGGGCGCTACTCAAAAGGGTCAGATCCGTGAAATAGTTTCGCCCGAGGTTCATTTTGTGTTAAATTTTCGCCTATGGGTCTACAGTGTCAAATTTGCCCGATGCTGCTCATAGAGTCATAGGGGGAGGCAGAGGCACTGCTGCTTGACGCGATCCCACATGGAGGCCGCCACCAGAGGACCGGCCCCACGATGCCCAAGCTTGCCCGCCCGTCCCACCAACTACCAGCCGTTAAACCATCCACCCTCCTCGCGTGTTGCTGCAGAGCAGGGCTCCTCTTCCTGTGGATGATATTTACGTACTGTTCACAACAATATACTGTAACTATTCTTGGCTGTTACAATGGTTAGCTATATGTATTCTCTCCCTCTTAGGCCTAGGAAATTGTGGAATATAGGATTCGAGTTACCAGATGATTCAACATCTATTTCTTACATGCAGGAACGGACCGGAAGTTTGCACAAATGCTACTCCCTCCGTTCCAAATTAGATGACTTTCATTTGTCTACATGCGAATGTATCTAGACATGTTACATGTATAGGTACATCCACATGTGCACGAATGGAAAGTCATCTAATTTCGATCGGAGGGAGTAGAACGGTACCATCAGTTAGTTCAATTCTTATCTGTGCCTGGCAAGTGCTTGTGCAATTGGTATTCTTTACCTTTGTATATGAAAAAAAGACATTGGCAAATATATGATTATTTGGCTTACTTATTTGTCCAGACCAATATTTTCTTTACTAAAGATTATGTTTCTGGGGACAACAAATATTTTTTAAAACTTTAAACATTATTAATAGATATACGTGCGTTGCACATGCAATGTTACTAGTTGTACTAAAGGAGGCAAAATATTTACATTTGAATTGATATAAAAGAAAAGAGTTGTCCAGTTGACAAGGGAAAGTGGCCCGAGCCGGTATCGTATACTTCTCCATCTTACAATTTATAACTTGCCGTGTCCGGCTCGGTCCAGACAACGCGCTATGGCGCGCTTGTGCTATCTCACTCGTTCAATCCAGTAAAGGGATTAGCGCCCTGGCCCACCATCGTCCCAGCTTTTGACCCCTACGAACCTATCCCTAGCGAAACGAATACGTCTAGCCATTGTATGATTCTGCGCACGCGGCTGTGCCTACGCATGCTGACGCGGTGGAGTGGAGAAAAACGAGTACACTGCTCAAACGTCTTGTCTTGTTTGCATGCAGGACCCCACTTGTGCTAGTTGATTTGCTACTACGGAGTACCTCTCAATCATATTACTAGCTTTCACGTCCGACGTAAACGTGCAAACATAACTGTTTATAACTGTTCCTAGTACAATATTTTATGAAGTTATATTTTTAAAATAAATTCCAGTCCCTCATGCATAAAAAATGTAGTTATTTAAAACAATCCAACATTTTTTCTCAGGAAGATTTATAATTGTGCAAAATTGTTTCGGTAGAATAAATAATACAACAGAAAAGTAGGTACACAACAAACCGTGAAAAAATTACTCGCGACATTTCAAAAATTGTAATACAGCAAAAATGGGTCACCCAACATACAAAAAATTATACAATTCCCACATTTTCAAAAAAAATTGTAGAAAATTGTTAAAACAACAAACAAAATTGCAGATTAATTTGGACAATTTCAACAAAAATCATTCTACAACGCGCTATGGCGCGTTGCGGTTATCGCTGCCGTTCGTCGCTGCAAATGGCATCGTGGCAGAGGCCCACCTCCACCCTAGTTTGACCCTACGCCTGCTGCACCTGCATGCCTGTCAGGTATGCGATTTAGTTTTGAGCTTCGTATTTGCAGAAGATTCGCCCATACAATCGATAGGACAGCACGCCATCTCCCAGTGGTCTCCTCCTTTTATATATTAAAATTGGGGGAGCATCTTCTTTTACACTTTCAACACGCATGATCATGGTAATCACTCGTATTAACCGACAAAGATATCCAATGTTCATACGATAACGGCTCGGTTGCCCTATCGGAACCTCCTGGGTACCTTCTAGTAGTGATGGATAACTATTAAAGATATCTACAATCGAGGTCATGGCCATCCGATAACGCGACAAAGATATCCAATGTTGATACGATAACGGCTCGGTTATCCTATCGGAACCTGCTGGGTACCTTCTAGTAGTGATGGATAACCGAAACTATTGAAGATATCTACAATCGAGGTCATGGCCATCCGATAATGCGACAAAGATATCCAATGTTGATACGATAACGGCTCGGTTAGCCTATCGAACCTCCTGGGTACCTTCTAGTAGTGATGGATAACCGAAACTATTGAAGATATCTATAATCGAGTTCATGGCCATCCGATAATGCGACAAAGATATCCAATGTTGATACGATAACGGCTCGGTTAGCCTATCGAACCTCCTGGGTACCTTCTAGTAGTGATGGATAACCGAAACTATTGAAGATATCTACAATCGAGGTCATGGCCATCCGATAATGCGACAAAAATATCCAATGTTGATACAATAACGGCTCGGTTAGCCTATCGGAACCTCCTGGGTACCTTCTAGATGTGATGGATAACTGAAACTATTGAAGATATCTACAATCGAGGTCATGCCGATAACGCGACAAAGATATCCAATGTTGATACGATAATGGCTTGGTTAGCCTATCGGAACCTCCTGGGTACCTTCTAGTAGTGATGGATAACCGAAACTATTGAAGATATCTACAATCGAGGTCATGGCCATCATATCCGATAATGCGACAAAGATATCCAATGTTGATACGATAAGCGACGAAGACATCGACAAGCGGTTACATGGATAACCGGTTGACACTGATTTTGTCTTCAAATATAAAAGAAATTATGAAATATGACAAAATGATTAAATAATGAGTAAATCTTAGAAAAGCGAATTTGCCTCGTGATAAAAAGAAAAAAATTCGACGCATAAATCTCGATAGTAATTGATATTTCATACCCCTTTATCGAAAATAAAATCATCGAGTGCTCACTAAATACTCGACGTCATAGGCGACCCTAGATCTTCATAAAGTATAATCACGCGGGAGAAATTCAACTGCGGAATAAATATCGACCGGTCGGTTTATTATTGAAACAAATATTCGACCGCGAGACAAAATGTCGGCATTGTCCCAACAACCCAATAAAATACAGTCGCATAGAAACGGCAAAATATGTGCAAAACATTTCATCAAAGGAATTATAATAAACATATAATTAATACTTGTTAGCCGTTTGAGCTTAACATTCAGCTAGCTAGGCAGCTAGCTTGTATGATAGCCGAATGCCCGTGGGATTAGGCGGCGAGATTACCGACTGATTAATCACCCAGACTATGGCCCAAATGCATGCCCGTGTGTGGCAGCACGCGTCGCCATGACACAGGTCACACAGCTGGCCTAGGCTTCGAAACTCTGAAGCGCACGAGTTGCGGAGGCGTGAGTGCGATGCTAACAAAGATCTCCAACTAATCAAACTAATCAGAGAAAGCGCAGAGGACGGTGGAGATAGCACAAACGCGCCATAAGGGACGACTGACTGACGACTGACGAGACGACTGACGACTGACGACTGACGGCCTGAGGAGGAGACGTGAAGCGATTTAGTTTGAACAACGACTCCACCTTCGGCAAGTCCGTCGCGCTGCCTGCAAAATATAAGAGCAAGTACCGCGCGCCCGTTGGAATCAGCCAAACACTAAACCCTGAAGCCTATAGCTTAGCACTTTCGCTATGCATCGCTCGATCGCCAAACTCGCCTTCCTCCTCGCCGCTGCCGCCGTCTCCTGCGGCTTCTTCACCGTCGCCCATGCGAGCTGCTGGCCGCGCGAGAGGGACGCGTTGCTGGCCTTCAAGCTGGGCATCAGGGACACCTCCGGCGTCCTCGACTCATGGCAAGAAAGGCGCCAAGATTGCTGCAGCTGGACAGGCGTCACCTGCAGCAACGAAACCGGCCATGTGACCGAGCTTCACATTAGCGATATGAGCTTGGGCGGCCAGATAAGTCCTTCCTTGCTTTCTCTGGAACACCTGGAGTACCTCGATATCAGTTTGATGTCTCTACTCGAACCGAACGGCCGTGTTTTCCCAGAATTCCTGTGTTCTTTACACAACTTGAGACATCTCGACCTCTCATACACACCATTTTCTGGTAGACTGCCGTCTCAGCTTGCCAACCTTTCAAAGTTGGAGCATCTTGACCTCTCCGACACGCTCTTCTCCGGTGCACTGCCGCCTCAGCTCGGAAACCTTTCGAAGTTGGAGTATCTTGGCCTCTTCAACACGCTCTTGTCCGGTGCACTGCCGCTTCAGCTCGGAAACCTTTCAAACTTGCGACACCTTGACCTCGGTTTCATGCTAAATATACACACATCAGATATCTCGTGGTTAACTAATCTTCAACTCCTGGAATTTGTTGACATGAGTGATATGAATCTCAGCACCGCTGATGTGTTTTCTGTGGCCAACGCCTGGAATTTTCCATCTCTCAAGGTCCTCCTTCTTGTAAACTGCTCACTTCCAAATGCAAACCAGACGCTCACACACCTAAACCTCACAAAACTTGAGGTGCTTGACCTCTCCAGAAACTATTTGGGCCATCCAATTGAATCCTGCTGGTTTTGGAACATAACAAGCATCACGGACCTAGCACTCGATTCAACCTATCTTTATGGTCCATTCCCTGACGCGCTAGGAGGTATGACGTCCCTCCAACGCCTAGAATTTAACAATAATGGTAATTCAGCCACAATGACGGTAGACTTGAAAAATCTCTGTGATTTAGAATCTCTATCGCTTGATGGTGGCCTCGCGCTTGGGAACATAACAGATTTTGTAAGGAATCTGCCACGATGTTCGTCCAGCAAATTGTCGTTATTGAGTTCAAGTGACAACAATATGACAGGAACACTGCCAGATATGTTGGGGCACTTGAACAGCGTAAACTATCTCAGCCTTATTAACAACAGCATTACTGGAGCTATACCATCTGGCTTAAGGAACCTTACTAGTTTGGACACACTCAATCTCAGTTTGAACCAACTAACTGGTCAGATACCAATGTTACCGAGAAGCCTCACCGAACTGGACATCTCTATGAACTGCTTGTTAGGACCTTTGCCATTAGATTTTGGAGGTCCACATCTTAGAAAACTAAGTTTATCCTCCAATTACCTTACAGGTCATATTCCTAGGCCTATTTGTGAATCCAAAGAACTGGATTTATTGGATTTAACCAATAATTCTTTTGAGGGAGAATTCCCGTTGTGGTCTGCAATGCCACGCATGGAATATCTACTCTTAAGTAGCAATAACTTTTCCGGAAAATTTCCATCTTGGCTCAAGAACTGCTCAAGCTTGATTTTCCTTGATCTTGGGGTGAACAAGTTCTATGGGATGTTACCCGTGTGGATTGGAGAATTAGTGAACTTGCAATATTTGGAGCTAAACCATAACATGTTTTATGGGGATATTCCAGTCAACATCACAAATCTTGTACAACTTCAACACCTCAGTTTAGCAAGCAACGATATGTCAGGATCAATTCCTTCGTCTTTGTCAAAATTAACAGCAATGACCCTAGAACATCCGTCGAGAAATGTGTACTACGTCGACTGGTATGTGGACGCGAACATGAATAAGGATGTTTTATCAGTGGTCATGAAGCAGCAAGAGCTTAAGTATGGTACATCTGCAATTTACGAGATGTTCGGCATTGACTTGTCACTCAACGGCTTAACTGGCGGAATTCCAGATGAGATAGCTTCTCTTAATGGACTGTTGAATTTGAATTTATCATGGAATCACCTGAGCGGAAAAATTCCTGTGAAGATTGGGGATGTGAAATCACTGGAATCGCTCGACTTCTCAAGAAACAACCTCTCCGGTGAAATCCCAGCGAGCTTGTCAGATTTGACGTATCTAAGCTCGTTGGACTTGTCATACGACAATCTTGTAGGAAGAATTCCGACAGGACGTCAACTTGACACCCTGTACACCGAGAACCCGTCCATGTACAACGGAAACATTGGTCTTTGCGGGCCTCCTCTTGAAAAGAATTGCACAGGCGCCAACAATGCACAAGAGCATGGTAATCAGCAGAGAAGTGAAAATGGTTATGATCCAGTCTTCTTCTACTTTGGGCTAACGGCCGGTTTTGTGGTGGGACTCTGGGTTGTTTTGTGTGCTCTACTGTTCAAAAGAGCGTGGAGGAATGCTTATTTCCGCGTCTTCGACAAGCTGTATGACAACGTGTACGTATTTGCCGTTCTTACTTGGGTAAGGATAACAAGAAAGGCAACTACAACTTAACTGATGTGCTAAAACAGATAATGATGATTTGATGGTATCATTCTACGGCCTATGCCAATGCAAGTTTCTTAGCACGCTTTCTTATGCATTTTGCTGATGTGGCATGATAGTTAATTGTTAGAGATATATTACGGTTCATGTATTTGGTAGTTTAGGATTTGTAATCCTCCTACCTTATCTTTAGAAGAGGCTTCTTGCCCTCCAAGTTTTGTACCCCATATATACTCGCCCATGAGGCTTAATACAATATCCACCAATTCCGTCAATCTCATAATTCTACATGGTATCAAAGCGGCACGATCTGACCTAGCCGCCGCCGCCGCGCTTCCGCACCGCGCCGCCCCCGGGGAGGTTGATCTCCATGATCTCTGCCGGGGGCCGCGCCGCCCGTACCTAGGGTTCGTCCGCCGAGCAGTTACTCGGCTGCCCTAGAGTTCTTTTTTTTCGGTCTCTTGATCCGGTTTTCTCTCTCTCACCAGTCGTTTTTGATCAGCGTTTCTTTTTTGCTTTTCCGATCTAAGATCGGTTTGCGTGGCCCACCGCCCGTCGTCTGCCTCTACTCAGACAACGGCATCGACCTGCACTGGCCCTCTCCTTCAAGCCGGCTATCGCGGCCGACTCACCAGCGCCGACTCCGCACCGACCGGCACGTCTTCACCGACCGCGCAGCAAGGCCGGACGCGCCATCCAAGGGACGCCTCGACGCGTCGTCGCCGGCTTCCCTCGCCTGCACGGTCTACATCGCCGGTTCGTCTTCGCCGTCATCGACCGGGATTTCACCGTCAACGTCGCCATCGACTCCGATCTGCGCGTCGTCCCTGCCATGGCGCGTACAACACAGCGTCGGTTCGATCAACCGATCACGCCTGTCTCCGCCAAGCACGTCCCCGAGCACGCGTCTACCACCGATCGAGCTACAGGCTGCCGCCGCGACACCTTTGGGCCGCCGCGCCGCCGCCATTGGTCCTTGTTGCCGGCTGCCAACGCGCCTTCCCAGGCATGTACGCGGCTGGCGACACCCGCCTCGCCTCGACCCGCGCGCTGCTGTTGCGTCGCCCCTTCGGGCCGTAGCGCCGCGGCACGCTGTCCACTTCGCCGTCCCCGCGCGTCGACTTCCTGGTGGGATTCGCCGCGCCGACTCCCTCGGCGCGGGAACGCCACCGTCCGCACATGGTCTTCGTCAAGCCACCGGGTTCTTCCTCGCCTACTTCGAGTACACGCCGCCGGCATCTATAGGTAACTTGCATGGCCACTTCAGGCCGTTGCGGGTCCCGTCGACCACCCCTTGTCCAGGCGTCCAGCATAGCAACTCCAGGCTGTCGCTGCCTTCTACGTCATCGTCCACCACGACCTCGTCGCCAGCGTCAGCATCCTTGTCCCCGACTACGTCTACTCCGGCAACCGCGGACCGCATCAGCACCTCCCTCCGCCGCTCTGCGCCCCGCAACCGTCCAGGAGCCTCCTCTGCTAGTCCCTCCGACATTGGTGTATGGTTCATGGTGGTCCCTACCCCTGCGTACACGGTACTGGCAACACCGGTGTGTGCCTTCGTCCCCGACGTGTCCCCGGGTCTGGCAATCCCGGGATGGCGCCTCGTCTTCATCGGCATCGACAACATCTTCAGCATCGGCTCCCTCCTCTACGACTGCCTCGACCGCGTCACCGACTTCATCTTTGCGTACTCGGTTTTGGCAAAACCGGAGTATACCTTCGTCCCTGACGTGCGCCTTGTTCTAGCAAAACAATGGCCGCACCTCATCCTCGACGGCTCGGACTGCATCATCTTCGGCATCGACATCCTCGACGACTGCCTCGACGCGTCACCGTCCTCTTCACGCACACTATGCGCCCGCGGCTTCATGTGCGTCTACCTCGACACCGGCAACCCGACCACGACATCGGCCACGGCGACCCCTCGCACGGCTACCACGACCAAGGCTGCACCGCCCAACGCTCTCGGCTCCCTCGACATCGGCAAAAGGGGCTACCACCTCGCTTGAGCACTCATCAGCTTCCTCTACAGTCCAAGCATCTGCGCCGCGACACCGTCCACGACGTTCCCGCTCGTACTGCGGGGGGATGTCAGCTCACTTGTGTCTACTTCAGTTTCTCTCCAGTCTGACCATCCGCGATGTTCCAGTTGTTCACGACGCTACCGTTACGACTGCGGGGGGATTTTAGAGATATATTACGGTTCATGTATTTGGTAGTTTAGGATTTGTAATCCTCTCCTACCTTATCTCTAGGAGAGGCTTCTTGCCTTCCAAGTCTTGTACCCCATATATACTCGACCATGAGGCTCAATACAACATCCACCAATTCCGTCAATCTCATAATTCTACATTAATGAAGAAAGAGATTGTGGTTATATCTTAGCTAACATACAACCCTTGCACGTGGCCATAGGAAAAAAATATTTCTAACCCAATCATATGTATGCATGAGCACTAAATCATTTAATTTAGATACAACTTAAGAGACAATGCATTGTACTAGTCGTTTCTTAATTTTTTAATACTCGTATGATAACGTGCTAAGAAACTATGCATTGGCACGGGCCTACTATTGAAGTCAAATAAAAGGTGAAATGGTATTTAGTAGCTTGTACAGATGTTCGTTTTGATGCACGTGACCGTTATTGGTTTGTACCCGTGGGTCATGATAAAACCTAGTCATTTGGGCTTTCCTGTTGATGCTTCGTAATCTAGAATTGACTGTGGGTTAAGCTTGTAATTTGAACTTTGTTTTGATACATGCGACTGTTATTGGTTTGTACTCGTGGGTCATTTGGGCATTTGTGTTTATGTTTCGCAACTGGAAGAAGCTTAATCTTTGAGTGAGGTTAGACAGACGGGAGCTGAAAGCCCAGAAAATAGAAAAGAATTAGCGAACAGCAGCTCGAGAGTCGAGAGTACCACACCACGTGTCTGATGATCAGCAAGTTGTGCGCGTCGCCGGAGCCTGCTCCGATATTCACATCCTTGCGATCCTTGCCCTTCTTCCATCCGGGACCCGCCACCATGTCCAATAAGATGAGAACACAAACAACACAGCAATGAATTAAACAAAAAGTGCATGGAATTGTTACCAAGTATAGCATAAAAGCTGCACTATTTGGTACGAAATTCGGAATAACACTTGATACTGGGATTCAATCGAGAGCTACAGATGATAGTGGGTGGATTAATAAATTAAGAAGCATGATCTATTTTCGATTGGGAGTATTTTTTTTCGAGAATGTCGATTGGGAATAACCACAACGACATAAATCAGACGCTCATGTTTTGGTTCAATGTTGCGCTGCCTGCTTCAGAAAATCAGCCCGTGTTCCGTGGCCTCGATGTCAAGGAATAGGCGAGGCCCGGGGAGGACGAGGCGAGCTGCAGTGTTGAAGTCGCGTCCCGGGTAGTGCCGGCAAGGCTCCGCTCCGCTCCGGCCGTGAGGTTGCCGAAGGGTTCAGCATAGAGAAGGTGGAGGCGCTACGCTGTGAGCAGGAGACCACAGGAGGCGGGAGGGAAGCTGCCGGGCATGTGGCGGCAGGTTAGAAAGCTGCAGCGGTCGCCGAGAGAGACGGGCGTTGCGGCGGCGGCGGCGGGAGTCGAGGGAGAGATTGCGGGGAAGTGGTCGCGGATTCTCGGAAGAACTTTTTTATCTAAGAATAAGCGCTTGCTGTTTTCTGGGTTGTTCCTGGGCCAATTTGGAGAAGTCTTGGGCTAATGCGATCCAATTATAGCTGGCCAAACAGGTTGCACGGCACGGCCCGTTGCGGGCCAGACAAGGCACGGCCCAGTTAAGACACGGGCCGTTAAGCACGATTACTAATCGTGCCGTGCCGGCCCACGGGTTGCGAATTCAACCTCGGCATGGCCCACGAGCACTAAGGCACGATTATGGCCCGAGAAATAGGTAAAATTATAGCTGTAAAATTCAAAAAAATAGGTAAAAATAGCTATAAAATCTAAAAAGATTTAAAAAAGCTAATCGTGTCGTGTCGTGCTGGCCCACAGGCTCCAAATCGAGGAGCGGCCCGGGCACTAACGGGCCCATGCCGTGCCGTGGCCCATTTAGGTCATGCCGGGCCAAAAAATCGTGCTTCGTGCCGGCCCGTTTAGCCAACTATAGATCCAATTACTTTCAAGTATTTCCTGTAAATTTTTTTTGGTTCGAAAGCGTTTACAATTCTCTCGAAAGGAAGTGTCCAGAAATTACAGCAAATACATCATCAATTTTTTAGACCAATTTGCACGCCTTTTATGTCATGATACCCTATTTTATTTTTTAGATAAAAGGCTATCATAATCTGGTTTCATAAATAAAGCCCTACACGATCAATGTTTGAGAACAGAATACGGTAGCCCGAACAAATGGAAGCGTGAAACAGAAAGGTAGATATGTGTCGCCAGGTGAGGGGGGGGGGGGGCGGGTGTCGCCCCCTATCGCAATTGTTTTTCTCTGTGTAAGAATTTTGTCTATCCAAGATTAAACTAGCTTTTTTAATATGGACTTCCTAAGTTTCATCAATTCAACTGTACATGTTTATCTTTGTCGAATTTGACATTTTGTGGACGTTAGCCTTTCTTGCAGCCGCATCTTCTATCGGGATGCTACAGATTGAGGTGATGCAATGTCCCTTTTCCTCAATTGTTTCGTACTTCTTTTCTTTCTCCACATTTAGAGCAACTGTAGCCTGTAAGAGCAGGATTCAGTGTTAAACTGTAACATCATTATTATTTCTGAGTATTATTATTTGCTTTTGCCGCAAATTCAGTATTAAGTTGTAACATCATTATTATTTTTGAGTAAATCTACTGGTTAAGGGCAGGACATGTAATTTACTGCTCAAGGTGACCTGAAAATCCAATAAGCAACTTAATACTGAATTGTGATGCATGTGACATGAAACAGAAGTCACCTTGTTTACTCTGTGGCATTGCAAAGTTCTCCTCGGAAAATATTTTCCATTCCAGAACAACAATGATGTGTGTTCATCTGCAGTGCTTGTTGAATCGCAGGCCTACAAAAGGCAGTGGGATGGCGGGGGGATGTGATTGCTGGAGGAACATGGACGTGGAGCACAAACGATGCAGACTTGCCTTCCTGGCCAATGTGCTTGAGCCTGATGAAACATGACCGGCGCATGCACTAGAACTTCAGGAGGCAATAACATTTCTCATTTTCGCCTTGTAGGCAATTCGCCTGGGTAAAACTTGAGAGAGGCTGTTAGGAAGCATGGGCGATGATGAAGTTGTAGCGAAGGGCTGACAAAACACAAGGGCTGATAAAGATATGCTGCCAAGTGCCAAACTCTGGTTGTGATCCCGGATTGGGAGCACGGTATGAGCTCCATGTTCATCGAGGTGCAAACTGACTAAGTGAGCATACAATCTTCGACCTAATTTCAGTTTGCAAGTAACATTCAGAGTTCAGTTATCTGGAAAGAATACACCCTATTGGAACTAAGATAACACTTTGGTGTTCTAACACCGATAGCTAGGCCAATTAGTTCATCTGAATAGATCTATCCATTATAATTCATATATATGTTCTGACATCATCAGACAGAGTACATTTTGACGGTAATGCCCGATACAAGGTTCCATGTGTTAGACTAGAGACTATGAGATCAGTAAAGTGTCCAAACCCCATCTGGCATGCCCCAGAACGTGTCAGCCGGAGAAGCGTAGAGATCAGGCGACGTGGAGGTAGCCGCCAACCCCCACAGGGCGTCCTCCAGGTCGTCGTCGAGGCACGGCGGAGGCACGTACGTCGACAGAAGCTCGTATCGTCCTCCGTCCGTCGGATCCCACGTCTTGTATCCGAACGGCGAGATGAGCTCGTTATTACACTCAAATGCAGAACCCCAGTCGCGCTCGTCGACGATCGCCTCTTCATCGTTGTCTTCAATGACAATGGGCCGCGCCGACGTGTCGCCGCCGCCGGTCTTGACCCCCACCTGGGCGGCTACGTTTGTCGCGTCCTTCATGAATGCCGCACCGCCGCCGAGTCCAGCAAGTTCGTCGGGCGAAGCCACGGCCGCCACAGCGCGCTCGATTTCTCCTGCGGGACGTGCGAGCGCGGCCTCGTCTCCCTGGGCGGTAGGCTGCCGTGTTGCGATCGGAGCCGCCAACACTGGGTGGTCAGCCGGTGTCTTCCTCTTGGTGCCGGAGACGGACACCGTCGACTCTGGCGCGGCGGCAGGGCGTCCAATGGAGGCGTCGTTAGGGCGGGCTAGGGCGCCGATCGTTGGTCGGCGGTGGAGGTGCATGCTCTGCGCCTGCGGACGGAAGCCGAGCGGTGCAGCGGCCTGAGGATGACCTTCACCGGACCTGTGAGCCATCGATCTAGAGCAGAGGAACAATGTTTGAAACAACGAACTGGTCGATCGATCGGTATGTGTCCCTTTTATCTTTGCGGCGCCGGCGGGAGTAAGATGATGAGATGAACACGGACTCTATCGAGAGAAAGTACTCGTCTCATGGTTGATCTCGGATTAGCGGGCAAAGGATGTTCGTACAAACGACGAAGCAACGGGGAGCTCCTTTGAGGCACGGCACTGGCTCTGGCTGGACGCGAGCTGGCTCGGTCCAGCTCGGTGCGAGCCAGCGAAAAGCTCGGGCTGAAAATGCCGAGCCCGAGCCAGCTCGTCACCGCCGGCGAGCCGCAAAAGTGAGCTCGGCCCGAGCTTCCGACGAGCTCGGTCCAGCTCGGTGCAGCTCGCGAGTCAGGCGGGGCTGGGTCACTGACAGGTGGCCCCCTTTCAACGGCAGCGGTAGTGTAGGCGGCGGGGCGGCGGGGACGGCACGGTGGCGGCCGCGCGGCGAGGCGGCGCGGCTAGCATGGCGCAGACAAGGGGAAGCGGCGGTTTACTGGGGTCTAGGCGCAGCGACGGCGTGCTGCGTCGTCGGCGGCGTGGTCTTGTGGTGGAGGCGGCTGGCGGCGGCGCGACCTAGGTCGAGGAAGAAGAGGCCGGGCTCGTGCTCTGAATGTATCGATCGAACATGCCTGCTGTGATAGGGCCTATTTCCTCGACAATAGACAAGATTCGGCCCGTTTAATACAAAAAAAAAAGCAAAACGCGAGCCACCGAGCTGGACCGAGCCGAGCCCGGCTCGGCCCGAGGTCGCCGCGGTCCAGTATGGAAGGCTCGGCTCGGGCCAGAGTCATCAGCGGGCCGAGCCCAGCTCGCAGCGAGCCGGCAAAGCTCGGGCCGAGCCCAAAAGCCCGAGCTGGGCGTCCAGCCTGAGCACTGGCGCTCTGCTGGGTCGGCCCGTAAGGTATTTCTCTTTATGTTCTTTACACAGTTTTTTTCTGTTAGTATTTCTTTTCTGTTTCTTTTTGCGTTTTCCAAAAATCTTTTTTTTAATATGAACATTTTCCAAAATATGTTTTTTTAATCTGAACAATTTTCAAATCTGAACATTTTGCAAATCTAAACATTTTTCAATCAGGACATTTCCAAATAAAAAATATTTTTATAATATGAACATATTCACAAATCTGAAATAACTTTTTTAATATGAACATTTTTTGATTCTACGGATTTTTTCTTGAAATAAATGAAAATAGTTTTTATCCCATGAACTTTACTTAACTCGTAATTTTTTTGAACTACGTGATAGTTTTTAAAAATATGTAAACATATTTTTCGAACATTTTTGTAACCTTGCACAACTTTATTAAAAAAACTAACTGAAATGGAAAGCGAACATCATAGCACAAACTTATGCGCATGCTGCAAGGCTAGTTCTTCATCCATCAAAAGAAAATTAACGCTAGAGGTAGAGAAAGGATGAAAACATCATGTAGTACCTGTCAATGGAGAGAAAGATGAGTTCTTTGGATTATATTTAAAAAATGGAAAAATAGCCGTTTACATTTTGCTATTGGAGAACCTGCGTGAGTAGACCATCAGTTCCCTTCTCATTTCTTCTCTTTTCAGAAAGCTTATAACATCTTAACTGGACACTAGCATTTCTCATTTCTCTTCCATTTGGAAAAGCTCTTTTTTTTTCCGAACCATGCAGGAGAACTGCATGTAATATATTAAGAAGAAAGGGAATTTGGAAAAGCTCATGCCAGCTTAAACATAACGTGTAACAATTGCAGCCCCTTAAAACTATAGGCCAGTTCACAAAGGGCAGAAAACTAATACTAACATAGTATACAATAAGAAATGCAACATCCATCAGGAAATTAAACATACACTAGGCAGAACAAAAGGTGGTTTGTATTATTTTGAAGACAAACGAATGTGACATACGGAGTAGTACACATGAAGAAATCAAATTACACTCATCGCAAAAACAAACAAAAAATCAATTACACTTTACTTGGGTATCACTTATTCAGTAAGCAAACATAAGGATTCTTCTCTTGAGAAATAAACTGATACAGAAGAGTTGGTGATGGACGGAGGGTGCACCCTACTTGAACAAGGCCTTGACACCGTCAATCTGCTCGTTGTTGACTCGGAAGGCCTTGGCCAGCACATCGGTGGGCACCGGTGGCGCGGCGACGAAGAGCGTGTTGGCGATGACCTGGGTGCCCTGGAGCTGGCTGTTGAAGCCGGCGATGACGGAGGCGGGGCCATATCCCCTGTTCTGCTGGAAGTGCACGAGGCCGCGGGGGAAGACGAAGACGTCCCCGACGGTGAGGGTCTTGGTGAAGAGCTTGTTAGCGGTGGTGATGAAGCCGACCTCGAGGGTTCCCTGGGTGACGAAGATGATCTCGGTGGCGCGCGGGTGAGTGTGCGGCGGGTTCTGGCCTCCCTGCGCGTAGTCGATGCGCGCCATGGAGACGCCCAGGGTGTTGACCCCTGGGAAGGACAACACGTTGGCGGCGGTCACGGCGGAGCCCGCGACGTTGCTGGTGTTGCCGGCCTTCTTGAGCCCGGCGAAGAAGAAATCGTCCACGGTGATGTTGGCCTTGCACGGGAATCCATTCAGCTTGATCGCTGCCGCCATTCACCACGTACAGATCAGTCAGCACAAAGATGAAGGAAAACCCTAGTCGATCGGTTGACAAATTAAGATGAAATAATTAGGTAACTCACTGGATTGCAAGTCGGCGACGCAGACGTCTTGGAGCAAGTCAGGGTCGCCTGCCACGGATGGGGCGGCGAGCGCGAGGAGGACGGCGCAGACGACGGAAAGGTGCAGCATTGCCATGATCGATCGGTCAAATGCTGGATAGCTATGAGCTCGGTGGTATAGTTGTCGAGTGCTTCTTGGAACTGAAATGAGCAGAGGTATAGGAGCTGGTACTTATAGGCAGCGTGGTTTTGTGCATGGAGTGGATGGCATCACTATTTCAAGGTCACCGCTACGACAGGAAGGAGCCGATGAAGATATCGTCGACCAGCCTGTTAAGCTCATCGGCAAATACGTCAAAGTCTTTTGTTTTCTCCATTGAGCATATAATGGTAGAGCACCTTCTATTTTTTAACAGCACATGATAGTTTTTTTTCAGAAGCAGCTAATCAATTGTGAGTTCTATAAGTTGATCGTGCCAGAAGTTCATCTGATTTCTGGTTTTTAATTAATTGTGAGTTCGTGTCTCACTCTCGCAAAGCTAATCAATCATCATTTTAATCATCTGACTACTGGTTTTTAATTGTGACTTCTAGTTTGACAATGGGCATCCACATATGAGCATAATATTATTCCTTCCTCTCGTGCACGTCGTAATTACGTGCGTTTGAGCAAGCACCGAACCAGATAGAGGCGCAGGAATATGCCAGCGGGCAAACCTAAACTACAGTAACGAAACAAATTAATCTCGTTGTCCGGTTCCCACGAACATGTCATACCTCATACTATAACTCTTTAATTTTCACGAAACAAGCAAACTCTTTTTAAACTCACTGTTGGAAACCGCTTTTTTGCAGAGTGTCTCAGGGTTCGCCGAGTGCAATTCATCGGGACATTGCAATCTTTGCATCGGTGGCGCGTCCAGCCAACACGCCACAGGAAGATAACGAGTGGTGATGCGTGGCAACAACCGCGCGCCAGTAAAGAAGAGTAGTTATTAGATTCTCTACCTTACCGGTGCTTCCCGATGCCAGTCGTTGCTACGCACATCAACCCCGCTCCCCGTCGTTAATGCGCCTGTCCACCCGCGTGTCCTTTAAAACGAGGTGCGTCACGACAGCCACTCTTAGCTCCATTTTCCAATCCCTTTCCCTCTTATCGCGACGGCCACTCTCCATCCCAATCCCTTCCCCTCCTCTCGCGGCGGCTACTCTCCTCTCGATGGGCTACCCTCTCCCCTCAATGGCCGGCGACTCCGATGAGGACCGCACACCCTGGGTGCCGATGCCGTTGCCCTGGCTGTGGCCGCACCACATAGGAGATGACGTCGCTGAGCAGCTCCTCATGAATGGGCTCTTGGTTCCGCCTGGTTGTCAGCGGCCGACCGGTTAGTACTTAAGCATGGACAGGCGGGTCGTCTGCCCGCACCCCGATACGGGCACCAAAGAGATGATGGATCTCATCCATGACAAGCGGAGTCGGCTACCCGCTAAGCTCAAATTTGACATTCATGCTCGGGGCCCGAAGAACCGCGACAATAGGTGGCGCTTCTGACAGGGGCGCATGATCAAGGAAGTCCTCGCGTTACCGTGGCCAGCTGTTCCAACTGCCCGGGCCGCACACTTCCTTGGGTGGAGTGGGACTATCTCCGAGCTATCATGCTCAAGTTAGGCTTCCATCGTATATGGGTGGAGATGGTGATGCGCCTGGTGTCCACCGTCTCTTTCTCAGTTCTGTTCAATGGTGACCGCCTGGAAAGTTTCAAGCCATCCAGGGGCACCTACCCATATATAGGCAGGGTGATCCAAGCGGTGTCCGCGGGGACTCTTTGGTGGCGTCAGCGCCAGTCGACCGCCGCCTGCTGACCCTCCAATAGTCACACTTCCTCGGCAATCACAACATCCCACTGCCGGATGATGACATGGTACCGGAGGACTGGGCGACACACATTGTGAAACCGAAACGTCGTGGTTGCCGGGCTTGGCGTAAAGCTGGCCTCTTCGATTAGGTTGAGCTTAGGTTAAGATTAGGCTAAGATTAGGGTTTAATTTCGGTGACTTTGTAAGGTATATCTTTAATGGATGAGGAAAATCGGTGACCTTGTAAAGTCTGTCGGCTCTCCCTATTATTGAAAAAAAACGGTGACTTTGCAGCTGCGATCCCCGACGATGAATTTCATTTTTGCCGGCGGCAATGTCACCATGGCGTGTATTTGGAACTCCAAACCCATGCCGGTGGTGTGCGAGTTGCACGCGCCACAACCCGCTACTTACTAGTGGTGTGCGCAAAAGACGCCACTAAGTGCCAAATCGGGGTGGCATTGCAAGATTTTTTCCTACTAATGTGTAGCCAGTGGATTTTTGTCAGGAGACGGTGCACGAGATTGTTCAGGGGGTGAAACGCGGGCTGCTTACACTGTTCTTCTGTCAGTAGCAGCCGGGTTCAGAGCATGCCGAGCTTCATGTTGGTGTAGACCTTGAAATGTCGCGTGAGAAGGAGGTTGCACTAGTACAGAACGACACATCGGATACCCCTCTATGGAAACGGCAGGCGTTAGGCGACGGAGAATCGCGCTTTCCGCACGGCCAGTGCGTACAAACCTGACCTGGGCCGCGGCTGGCCCGTCAACATAGGCAACGGAGAAAATATTAACTCTGTTACCCATATTATTGGCAACGGTCTTAATTCTGGCTCCGTTTCCGATATGTGCCTCTATAGCAACGGAGACTTTTGGGTGTCCGTTTCCAATGTGGACACCTTCCATCTTCTTGGAATTCGAAGCGAGGCGGAGTAACTGCTATGGCGTAGTGGCGTAGTGGCGCCGCGGCACCGCCCACTACTCCTTAAAAACCCATGATCTCCCTGCTATCTCAGTACGCCACTTCGCCGCAGCCATGGATACTCCTAGCAACTCCTCGGGCGTTCGCCACAGCAGTTTCCCGCTTCCGCTGAATTGGAACCGCGTCGTCGTGCCGGAGGCCGTCGCGCAGAGGCACTGGCAATATAGGAGGCCAGTGCCCTGGTCAAATGTTAGCCTCCCCGCTGGCTGGCGCGTCAACGACAGGAGGGTGCCTATGCCGCCGGAAGAGGACGCGGGATCCTCGGGCGCCCGCGACCGCAGCCGCTCGTCCGCGGTCGCCTGGATGGAACCGTGTCATCGTCGGGCAGGCCGTCGCGGAGCGGCACTGGCAATATAGGAGGCCAGTGCCATGGTCAAAGGTTCAGCTACCCGGTGGCTAGCAACTCAACCGCGCGTCGGTGCCTATGCCGCCGGAAAGAGTTGAGCTGCTTCAGAGCCGCCGGCTCCTCCTCCCGCCGGAGCTGCGCGACGATCCTGCCTACGACGACGACGAGATGTGGGAGGGGCACACGGGCGGCGATGACATCGTCGGCGAGGAGCCGCGCGACGACACGGACGACTACGCGGCTCTCCTTGCATACGAGCAGGAGAAGGCGGAGGCCGAGGAGTAGTTATAGTTATTTATTTTTATGTTCTTCAACTTCAATACTGGTAGAGATCTGTATAAGCCCAGTGTGTCAGTGGAAAAAATCAAAGGAAACGGTTGTTTATACCCTCCGTTTCCGATGTTCTACTTTGCTATAAATGCGCCCTTCACACAGCCCTAAACTCTATCGCTCACTCTCAGCCTCACTCTCAAAGTGTGGCGGCGCCTCCACGCAGCACCAGATCTTAGCTCCACCGTGGCGGCGCGCATCTCCCTCCCTCCGACCGTGGCGGCGCGCATCTCCCTCCCTCCGACCGTGGCGGCGCCCATCTCCCTCCCTCCGACCGTGGCGGTGCGCATCTTCCTCTCCTCCGACCGTGGCGGCGCGCATCTCCCTCCCTCCGACCGTGGCGGCACGCATCTTCTTCTCCTCCGACCGTGTCGGCGCGCATCTTCCTCTCCTCCGACCGTGGCAGCGCGTACCCGTTCTTTGCTCCACCCGGGCAGATCTCGTCGCCTGATCTGTAGCTGGAGGGCGCATGGCGTGTCGATCCGAGAACGACGAGGACGACTACGTACTCCCGCCGCCAGATCCAAAGGTAATACATCTATTTGTGGCCGGCCGTCGTGCCGACGAACTAGGGTTGTTGTCATTGTTCTGCTTAGGTTTTCTTACATAGGACACTCATGAACAGAACTAGAACTAGGGTTGTAATACATCCGAGGACGATGAGGACGACTATGTAGTGTCGCTCGAAAAGAACATAACTAGCACAAATCGGTAGTGTATGAAACTCATGGCTGACAGATATACATTTCGGTGACACAGTATAAAAAGCCGGGTCCTTAGCCAAGGTGCGCTTGTCGTGCGGCATAATTGTTGGTACACAACAACTATGCAATGGATTTGTAAGTTTGTTATTCTGTCTTATGCATCCTTTTGTGTTGTATGTCCTTTATGCTAGATGTATAGTGAGCTAACATGGATTCATATATTCTCTCTTTGCATTTCAGTGACCACTTTACAAAAGAGGCACCTTCAGTACATCAGCACTCGCTTATTGCACTATGTGCAGAGCATGGTGCTGATCCGTTTAGCTCATTTAAATGAGCTAACTACAAGGTCGGGGACAAAGCGGCGAGTTGATTATATTTTGGCGACACCGTCCAAGAAGAAGATTGAATTCATGAACTCTAACAACAAGTCATGAAGATAAATTAAGTTGGAAATGACAAGGATAAGTTTATAGAGGCATGACATAGATAGATTTAGCTAGACATGTCAATGATAGATTTAGAGAGGCATGACAATGAAGATAAGTAATTGGTTGTCTTGTGATGCAATGTATCGGTGACATTTGTTATACTTTATGAATGAATTTGTTAGCATTTTTGTGCTTCTGCTGTGAAATTTTAAATGTCCAGTGCCAAATCTATTCCTGCTCTAGGCTTATGAAGAAACCTCAATGCAAACGAGCAGAAACAGAATCTCCGTTCCTGCCACAGCCTGGATGGCAACCGTAGCCAAAATCAAGCCTCATCGGTGACGGTTTTTCTTGTCCGTTGCCGATGAGAGCCTTCACATCAGTGACAGGGTCGGGGACACGGACCCTTTTTCCGTTTTCGATGGGCTTTTTGGCCCGTTTCCGATGTGTCGTTCTGTACTAGTGTTGCACTAACGGGTCAGAGGGACGACCGAAATCGTCGCGAAACCCATCATGTACTTCCCCCTGGACCAGCGCCAAGGAGCGCGCTGTTTTCTAGTCCCTCTCCCGCGGACGCTGAATGATGATCGCCGCATGGAGCTCGAGTCGCAATCCTCAATCTCATCAGCAAATAATAGTGATGAAATTCATTAGAATATGGTAATAAATGGTTCATCAAATTCTCAAAGTGACCAATGTAATCATGTACTGTCCCCAACTGCCTAATTGTGTAAACTTAGCGAATTAGCAATTAGTGACGATTCTGACCAAATTGGGTAGACAGCACACCACACAACCCTTCCCATTTCATTCCCAATAGTTTTTTCTAACTGATTGCAACCAAACTGCAATGGTAGGAGAGAAATTTAGAGTTTCCATGTAAACCCAATATCCTTCATGCACCGCATAGACAACGAAAGACTGCTCACACAGGTCCTCCCACAAGTGTGGATTCTCTCTGTCGAACACCGAAATCGGCATCAACGGTGGCTATTGCCCACCGGCAGGTAGTAACTGACCCCAATTGGTGGGAACTACTGACTCAAGCTTAGGTCTGTTATGTACAAAAAAGGGGACCATACCGTTGGCCGGAGGGGCCGCCGGAGGCACAGGGACTCCGCCTACCACCGTTCGTGTAGATAGATCGACGTCATGGCCATGGGCCCGATGAGTAGAGGGCAGCGGAAGGGTGGGCGAAGCCTGTGTGCCCTTCTGCGCTTGCGGATCGAGGGGATTCGATGTGGACTCCTCCGCTGCATCATCCAGATTGCCGGTGTATTGACTGCCACCTGCAGACTGGAGATCTCCTTGTCGATCGCCGGCTTTCAAGCGGAGAACTCGATGGAGGTCTTGATGTCGCCGCGGAGCTTCACGAGCTGGGCGATCAACTTTTATTGGCGAGTTTCTATGATTGATAAAGCCAGAGCGAAGTGGTGGTGGAAAAATTCTAGCTCTAAACCAAGTGTTAGCGACTCTATTCTATTAGGAATTCAAAGACACTACTGTTCGGATTCACAGATTAAGGTCCAGATCTGTTCAGATACAGGCACAAGGCACAAGCGTGCTGAAAGAGGAAAATCATGAATGTGGATAGGGTTCAGAGCCACATGGGGAGAGGAAGCCGCCGCGTCGTCCTGGTCGATCTCCGATGCCTTGCTCACGTTGCCTGGGTGTTGCTTTTATGCTACTAGCTAAATGCCCGTGCGTTGCTACGGGGTTACGGTCCCATCAATTGTTTTCCTTGTCATGAACATAATAGACCCGAAAGTTGATGTACAGAAAAGAAAGTAGCCACATAATATTGCAAAAAAGGTAGTATTCTAAAATGCAATACGATAAAAAGCAACATATGTGAATCAACAACCCAATAATTACCGCTTTTTTGACTAAGATTTCACTTTTCTTGTATCCTGGAGACGGCTTCAAGCAATATTGTTCATATGCATCACCCTTTGCTACGTACAAAGTTTGTTATGCCTTGGAGTCGTCTTTGCAATTAGCCTGTCGTACAAGAGACGGCTCCCATGTGATTATCTCCGCACTTGTCTCAGCGCGTCTAAAAAACCCTGCACATATGAAACCAAAATTATAACTACTGCAGCTGACATCTCATCCTGTGGATTGATGAGAAGAAAAAGCCTAAATTCATAGCCAAATTTGTTTTGTTGAGGACCGGGAACGGCACACAGGTCAGAACATTCACATATCGACACAAGTTTATATTCTTTTAGAAGGTTAGGTTTTTCGAGTATTTTAGAAGGTTAGGTTTTTCGAGTATTTTAGATAGTAACAACGTCATCAAGCTGTTGCGGCAGATCATTGAGATTTTAAAAGTAAGCAAGAAGGCTCATCAACTCACCGGGTTTAAGAGTGGAGAAACATTACATAGTAAAAAGATAATAAAGAATTTTATACTCCCTCCGTCCCAAAATAAGTGTCTTACACTTGTATAAAAGTGAATGTACCTATACATGTTTCATGTCTAGATACATCTGCTTTTTGACAAATCTAAGACAGTTATTTTTGGACGGAGGGAGTATTTAATAACCACTCTACCATAGAGACTATGGGAACATACCTGCATGGCTACCAAACATTTTCAGATGTATCTCGGTCAATAATAAAGTCTGAAATATTAGCTAGACACATCCTTCAAGTGACTGATGCCAAACTACTCTTTACAGCGTATCTACATCTCATAGGCATCAATGAATCTACAGCTCCAGTTCAGTGAGCATTGGAACGAACAGGTAGATGGCAGGCATATCCAATCAGAAACAGAAAATAGCTAATATCTGAGGGAAGCTTACTTGGCTCGGCGTCTACGCAGGTCGACAATAAATCGATCATCATGTTTTTTAAATCCGCAATGAGAGCGTTTTGGACTAAGGAAGTTTCTAGCAAATTAAAGAAGAGATCACATAGAAAATAACTAAAATGGCATGAACAAGAAAATACTTTAACTTCTGTTTTCTTCACCATCTTAATTATGAATCAATCATCTTGTGTGAGGTAAAATAAACGGTCACTCTTCCCAAGCAAAGACAACTCCCTCAAACCTCGGTGTCCAATTATTCATGCCTCGGTAGAAGAGAAAGCATGAGTTCTCCTTTTGAAATTAGATTACAAGAACATGGTAATTTCCGTACAAGGCATGGCACCTGACCCGATGTTTTGCGGCTCCCACAAATTTGATATGGTCAGTACTGGTTGAAATTTAAAAAATATCACCGAGATGAAAATTTCCGCACATCCCACATGAAAAGGTCAAGACTGAAATATCTAAAGCAGTGCAACCAACAAAAACAGAATGCATCCCTATGTTTGACAAGGGAAACAATTGCTTGCAATGCAGCAGAAAATCTGGCTAACTTGTGCAATGTAGTAGAGAATCCAGCTAACTTGTGCAAGACAAAGTAAAATGCACAGTCATGGTTTTTGCTTAAGAAACTGCATCATGCCCGGTAAACTCTATCCTCTTGCATGACTGATCTTTCTACTTGTAGTAAATTGGCTTACCAGAACTTCTCAAGATGAGGAAATGCTTTTTCCTCTTCCTCAATGAAGCTGAAGCATCATCCCCATACATAAAGGAGCACATTCACAATTGGCACATAACAATAACTCCAGGAGTAGCAGCTACGGTGCACACAAACTTCACTTGAATCATTGAATGCCACCAGGATACCAGTAGGCATGAAAATTATGACTATGCATCAGTACCAAAGATACACGCTACTGGATAATCTCACAATGTGAGCGAGCAGCCAGCTATACGAATGGAGAATGGTGTAACAGAAGAGAGAGCTCAGTCCTTGGGCCGGGAGCGTGGGGCGGAGTGGTTGTGTCGTCCTCCACGATACTGCCAGTCGCACTGGAGGCGAGGCAGCTGTTTTACTCGCCGACTTAGCCGCTGCTGCTGGGGCTGGGTGGGCCAGCATCCTCGTACCAGTCCTCCTTGAGCCCCTCCGTCTCCTCCTTCCATGCGGCAGCCGTGCTGCTCTAGCCCCTCGACAGGTCCATGGCGCCGTTCTCGTCGATCTGGGCGGGCGGGTCGACGGCGAAGGCCGGGGGCCGGTCGGCGGCGGCACGGCCAACTGCGTGGACATGAAATCAGATGGGGACGCAATTGACTGGCATATGGCAGCGCGCATGATGGCAAGGACGTGAGATAATAGATGGGCGCGGTGAAGAAAGGCTTCTGCGGCGGCGCAGTGAACCCTAATTCACCCACGGTTGCTCTGCGAGAAGAGAACAACGGGGAAAATCTGACTGAGGTGGGATGGCGCGTGCTGGGCTGGGCCAAGCGATCATCTGGGATGGGCTGAGCGCGAATCGGCAATCAAGGGAACGATGTGCGGGCAGACGATGCGAGCGAGCCACGGTTCGCTTTGACGTACGAAGTACCAACTCCCATTTAATAGTAAAGATGGTTGTGGTGTTCACCCACTCCTCGCCGTGTCCCCTTATGGGCCTCATCTTGTAGTGGCCCGTCCTCCTCCAGGGCTTCAGGTCAACCATCGGTAGAGGGGTTAACAACCATACCATTTTGAGTATCCATTATTTTATAAATGAAAAATGACACGGCAGGCGCCTTCCCTACTATTTATGTGTCAAAAAATGTTGGGTACAAAATAACACACTCAGAATAAAAAAATCTTATGATCTTTAACATTTTTTTATCAAATTTATATTGGGCATCCATTCGTTGTTTAGCTCTTACCTTGACACCTTCTAGAAGAAAAAAACTGTGGCTATGCTCCTGAGCAAGAGGCTTTGTTGGTATGTAGCGGAAACTCCAAAGTGCACCCAGGTGCACATGCTCCTGCCCCAATTAAAAAATTGGGAAAAATAGTAAAACTTCTAAAAAAATCTTAACTTTTTTGGTGATGAACATATACAAGTTTTTGACAAACATGCTAGGTTCCGCTGTGAAATAACATTAATGCTACTCTGTGTAAAAAAACAAATCACTGACAATGATTTTCTTCTAAGTATAGATTTTTCAGAGCACGATTTTCTTCTTTTTGCTCCAAGCACCACGAGTGTGAGTTCACTGTGAAATTTGGCATGCTAGTAGAAGACTATCATATGTTCATCTCCAAAAAGTTTCAGAATTTTTTAAAAAGTTTTACTATTTTTTAAAATATTTTAATCGGACAGGAGCAGGTGCACATTGAGTTCTATTTATTTTCCTTGCTTGCACAATTACTAGAACACATAAAGAAATGTAACAGAATAAAAACAGGTTTTTATTATTTCGAAGACAAACGAACAAATGTAACATAGGGAGTACTACACATGAAGAAATCAATTACAGCTACATCTCACTTGACTATGACTTTGGTATCACTTATTCAGTAACCAACCAACATAGGAATCTTCTCTTGAAAAAGACACTGATACAGAAGAGTTTGGTTAGGGACGGAACAGCGCGCGGCGTCCTACTTGAACCTGAGCTTGACAGCGTCAATGTCTTCGTTGCCGACTCGGAAGGCCTTGGCCAGCACGTCGGTGGGCACGGGTGGCACGGCGGCGAAGAGCGTGTTGGCGATGACCTGCGTGCCCTGGAGCTGGCTGTTGAAGGCGGCGATGACGGAGGCAGGGCCGTATCCCCTGTTCTGCTGGAAGTGCACGTGGCCGCGGGGGAAGACGAAGACGTCCCCGACGGTGAGGATCTTGGTTAAGAGCTTGTTGGCGGTGGTGATGAAGCCGACCTCGAGAACGCCCTGTGTGACGAAGATGATCTCGGTGGCGCGCGGGTGGGTGTGCGGCGGGTTCTCTCCTCCCTTGGCGTAGTCGATGCGCGCCATGGAGACGCCCAGGGTGTTCACCCTATTAGAGATAGGCATAGCGTACGGGTCAAGTTCATGTAACAAGACGTGCTGATCAAGTTATAAGATCAGGACGATCTCGATCTCCTTGAATATCTCTCCCTCCGTTGTAACCGACATTGTAACCCTGCCGATGTTGGCTGCCTATTTAACACGCAACCGATGCGCGAGACAAAGCCATCGTTCAATCTAAACCTAGCTAGGGTTTTCACATGATATCAGAGCTACCTCTATCTATCACATCCATGGCTAGCCCCTCCTCCTCCGCCGCCACGAGCAACTCGCTCCCAAGCCAAGGCATGGCGGAAAAGCTCACCCGGGAGAACTACCTGCTGTGGGAGACAGCGGTGCTCCCGGCCATCCGCGGCGCCCGCCTCATGGGGTTCCTAGATGGAACCTGCGCCGCGCCAGCAATCACGCTCACCATCGAGAAGAGCGACAAGAGCACGGAGGAGGTGAGCAACCCGGCCTACGAGGCCTGGGTGCAAACCGATCAGTAGGTTCTCACCTACCTACTGAACTCGGTGTCCAGGGAGATCATGATCTCCTGCATCGGACTGAAGACGGCGGCCGCGGTCTGGAAGGCGATCACAGGGATGTTCGCCGCCCAGTCACGTACCCGGATCGCCACCCTTCGCGTCAAGCTCGCCAACACCAAAAAGGAGGGCAAGACGACGGCGCAGTACTTCGCCGCCATGAAGGCGACTGCAGATGGGCTCGCAGCTGCGGGCCGCAAGATCGATGAGGATGAACTCATCGAGTATCTCCTCGCGGGTCTAGACGACCCGTACAACCCTCTCTTCGCCGCGATCGGAGCCAACCCCACCGCCAAGCTCACGGTCAGCGATCTGTACTCCCAGGTGAGTTCCTATGACAATCATATGGAGATGCTAGCAGGTGTGGGAGCAGAAGCGGCAACTCATCATCGGCAAACGCGGCCATGCGTGGACGTGGCGGACGCGGAGGACCGGCGCGCGGTGGACGCGGCTATGGTCGCGGGCGCCGGCCGTGGTGGCGGCTATGGCTATGGCCGTGGCCAAGGACGCCACAGAGGAGGAGGCCGTCGAGGAGGCGGCAGAGGCGGCAATGACCGCAAACGCGTTACCTGCCAGATCTGCAACAAACCGGGACACCCGGCAACGCAGTGCTGGTATCGCTATGAGGAAGACGAAGAAGAAGAAGAGATGGGTGCTAATGCTGCATATGGCAATGCCAATGGTGCATACGGCATCGACACCAACTGGTACGGGGACAGTGGAGCCACCGACCACATAACCAGTGAGCTCGACAAGCTTGCTCTCAAGGAGAAGTACCACGGCCGCGAGAAGATCCACGCGGCAAATGGGACAGGTATGGACATTAGACATGTTGGTCATGCATTTGTTAATTCCCTATCCAAACCACTCTATCTTCGCAATATCCTTCATGTTCCACAAGCCACAAAAAATCTTGTTTCAATTCATCGTTTCACACGAGATAACAATGTATTTGTTGAATTTCATCCGTGGTGTTTCTATGTGAAGGATCAGGCAACGAAGAAAATACTCCTTGAAGGTAGATGCGAAAATGGCTCTATCCGCTGGTGTCATCCTCATCATCAAGCTCCAATAAACAAGTTTTTAGCGTCACCAAGCCTTCAGCTACAAAGTGGCATGATCGATTAGGCCATCCATCCTTTAGAATTGTTCAACGAGTTATTAGGGATTTTAATCTTCCTTTTTCTGATAAACTTAGCATTGAGTCGGTTTGTGATTCATGTCAAAGAGCAAAAAGTCATCAACTCCCATACACAAGATCCATTAGTATTTCGACCTCTCCCCTTGAGCTTGTGTTCTCCGATGTGTGGGGACCAGCACCTACCTCAGTTGGTCGTTATTCGTACTATGTAAGCTTTATTGATGACTTTAGTAAATTTTCATGGATCTATCTTCTCAAAAAGAAATCTGAAGTTTTTCAAGTATTTCAGAATTTTCAAAATCTCGTTGAAAGAAAATTTGACAAAAAGATCAAGCCATGCAAACTGATTGGGGTGGCGAATATGAGAAGTTAAATCCATTTTTTCAAAAGATGGGTATTGCTCATCATGTCTCTTGTCCACATGCCCATCAACAAAATGGATCGGCTGAACGAAAACATCGCCACATTGTTGAAGCAGGGCTTGTACTTCTTGCTAATGCATCCATGCCATTGAAATTTTGGATGAAGCTTTTTGACTGCCACATATCTTATTAATATGCTGCCATCTCCGGTCATTAATCCTGAGAATCCTATGGAACGTCTCCAAAATGAGAAACCAGATTTTTCATCTCTTCGTGTCTTTGGTTGTGCGTGTTGGCCAAATCTTAGATACAACAAAAGAAAACTCGCCTTCCGCTCAAAACAATGTGTCTTCTTGGCTATAGTCACATGCATAAAGGAGTCAAATGTCTTGATGTCTCCTCTGGTCGAGTTTATATTTCTAGAGATGTAGTATTTGATGAATCTGTGTTTCCCTTTGCCAAACTTCATCCCAATGCTGGAGCTCTTCTTCGAAAAGAATTCTTCTCCTACCCGAGTCTCTCCAAAACCGGTGCTCAATCAAGGAGGGGAACAACAATGCATTGATCTAACACCTAATGTTCAAGTACCTTTTGTCTGCCTAACATGTCCCAGGAGCAGCAGCAGCGACAGGAGAAAATTTGGAGCAAAAT
Source organism: Poa pratensis (assembly GCA_947311845.1). Taxonomy (NCBI): domain Eukaryota; kingdom Viridiplantae; phylum Streptophyta; class Magnoliopsida; order Poales; family Poaceae; genus Poa; species Poa pratensis. Next base: position 103,094,757 of record CAMZMU010000020.1, read on the forward strand.
GATGATGAAACAAGTGAACACAAGATGAACAAGGTTCAGCGCTAGAAGACAACGGCGCCAGACACGAGGGCGATTCCCCGACGCGATCGACCTCGGGATCGCATCCGGTCTCAGGCGAATCAGCCTCGGGATCTGTTCCCACGTCGTCATCCGCCACGGAGCGGTGCGACGCATCCGCAGGCGCCACGTCACCTGCCTCTTCGGAGTCCCAGGGGCAAACCAGTCCGGCATCGCCACAGGCAACGCGTCCAGTGGGTCAGCCAGCCTACGTGGACCAATGGTGGATGCTCCTGTGCGCGGTCGGCCGACAGGACGGAGAGGTGCAGAGCCACCCAGGCCAGGTGGGCCAATCAGGCGTGCTCCCGCCCGAGTCAGACGTGGCGACACGGGGAAAGCCGACAGGAGGGGAGATCCTCTGCGGCAGAAAATGCTGTGCACCCAGTGCATCGCACAAGATCGACAACAGGTAACAGCAAACCAAAAATCTTTGATGATGGAACAATACGGTACAACTTATCTGCTGTTTCTAATGAGCCTGCAAATTTACAAGTAGCATTACAGGATTCAAATTGGAAAAATGCTATGAATGAGGAGTATAATGCCTTAGTAGAAAATAAAACTTGGCATCTAGTACCATATAGAAAGGCATAAATCTTATAGATTGCAAATGGGTCTATAGAATTAAAAGAAAAGCTGATGGAACTATTGATAGATACAAGGCTAGATTAGTAGCAAAAGGATTTAAACAAAGATATGGTATAGACTATGAGGACACATTTAGTCCAGTTGTAAAATCTGCTACTATTAGACTTGTGCTAGCCATTTCAGTTTCCAGAGGATGGTGCCTAAGACAATTGGATGTGAAGAATGCGTTTCTTCATGGTGTTCTAGAAGAGGAAGTGTTCATGAAGCAGCCACCTGGATATGAGGATGCTAATGCACCTCATCATGTTTGCAAGCTGGATAAATCATTATATGGTCTCAAGCAAGCACCAAGAGCATGGTTTGCCAAGCTAAGTTCAAAACTTCAAGAGTTAGGTTTCTTGCCATCTAAAGCCGACACATCACTATTTATTTATAACAAGCTTGATATCACCATGTTTGTGCTAGTATATGTGGATGATATCATTGTCACTAGTTCATCAAATAAGGCTGTCTCCGCACTTCTTCAAGATTTAGGAGCTGCTTTTGCTTTGAAGGATCTAGGTGATTTGCATTATTTTCTGGGTATTGAAGTAAAAAAGTTCAAAGATGGTATTGTGCTAACCCAAGAAAAATATGCATTGGATTTGTTAACTCGTGTTGGCATGAAGAATTGCAAGGTGTCATCAACTCCTTTATCATATTCAGAAAAACTTTCGGCAGCTGAAGGTGATACTCTTGGACAAAATGATGGCACAAGATATAGAAGCATTGTGGGTGCATTGCAGTACTTGACTCTTACAAGACCAGATATTGCCTTCTCGGTTAATAAGGTATGTCAATATTTGCATGCACCAACTACTGTTCACTGGACAGCAGTGAAAAGAATATTGAGGTATATAAAAGGGACTACAAGTCTCGGATTAACTTTCAGAAAGTCTGCTTCCACCTTAGTTAGTGCCTTCTCAGATGCTGATTGGGCCGGCTGTGTTGATAGTAGAAGATCAACTAGTGGTTTTGCTGTGTATCTTGGTCCTAACCTGATTTCCTGGAGTGCAAGAAAACAGGCAACGGTCTCCAGGTCAAGTACAGAAGCAGAATACAAAAGCTTGGCAAATGCTACAGCCGAGGTAATTTGGGTAGAGTCCCTACTCGGCGAGCTTGGTGTTCCAAGAAAACAAACCTCATGTTTATGGTGTGACAATATGGGAGCAACTTATCTTTCAGCTAATCCTGTGTTTCATGCAAGGACAAAACACATTGAAATAGATTTTCATTTTGTACGAGAAAGAGTTGCAAACAAACAACTTGAGATCAGATTTATTCCTTCTCAAGATCAGGTGGCAGATGGCTTCACAAAGGCATTACCTCCACGGCAGTTTGAAGAATTCAAGTACAATCTCAACCTCAAGAAGAGTTGTGATTGAGGAGGGGTGTTAGAGATAGGCATAGCGTACGGGTCAAGTTCATGTAACAAGACGTGCTGATCAAGTTATAAGATCAGGACGATCTCGATCTCCTTGAATATCTCTCCCTCCGTTGTAACCGACATTGTAACCCTGCCGATGTTGGCTGCCTATTTAACACGCAACCGATGCGCGAGACAAAGCCATCGTTCAATCTAAACCTAGCTAGGGTTTTCACACACCCCCGGGAAGGACAGCACGTTGGCGGCGGTCACGGCGGAGCCCACGGCGTTGCTGGTGTTGCCGGCCTTCTTGAGCCCGGAGAAGAAGAAGTCGTCAGCGGTGATGTTGGCCTTGCACGGGAATCCGTTCAGCTTGACCGCTGCCGCCATTCACCATGTCAGCACCAAGATCCAGAACAAGGTTGACAAACTAAGATGAATGGTTTAGCTGTGTGTGTAACTTACTGGATGTCATGTCGGCGACGCAGACGTCTTGGAGCATGTCGGGGTCGCCTGCGAGGGACGGGGCGGCGAGCGCGAAGAGGACGGCGCATACGATGGAAAGGTGAAGCCTCGCCATGATGGATCGGTCAATGCTGGATAGCTAGCAGCTTGGTGGTATAGATGTCGAGTGCTTCTTGGATCTGGATTGAGCTGAGGTGCAGGAGCTGGTATTTATAGGCAGGTTGATTTTGTGGATGGCATCGCCATTGCAAGGTCAAGCAGAGCATGCTACCACTATGACGACAGGGTCAGATCGCGAGGAAGGAAGCAAGCTGTTGCGCATCGGTCCTCAATAATTTGGAGCCGGCGGAGATATAGTTGTTTATGCACTTATTCAATCGATCCATGATCCATCCACACTGAAGCTCGCGCGGCCGCATCAGTTTCTGCGCGTCGCAACGTGAGAGAACAGTGACAAGGTCAGATGGGGAGGGAAGGAAGCAACGAGAAAAAAAATGTCGTTGTATCGTACGTGGACACGATGTTTTACCTCATACCTCTACATGTAACTAGTTATGCAAAAAATGCATTTTAAATTGAATTCAAAACGTCAAAAAAATGTGAAAAAAATTAGGGGTGTACATTCACACACAAAGTTTTGCGGAAAAAAGTCATTTTGAAGAAACGAAAATAGTGTTTTTTTAAAGAGGCCACAAAAAAAGTCTTCTTTTTTTCCATGAAACTTCATGTGTAACATGAATGTCGGGATGTGCATCCAAATTTTGTTACGAATTATTTAGTATCATTTTAAGATGCGTTTTTAGGTAGTAGACGACGCAAAATGGATATCCCATACCCCATGTATCAATCCTCCCATAAGTTCATCTGACTACTGATTTTTCAATTGTGAGTTTGTCTCCCACTCTCGCAAGACTAATCAAATCACCATTTTAATGGCCACCGAAGAGCGTTGGACATGAGTTTGACAATTAACATCCACATATGAGCTTAAAACAAAAAAAATCGAGCTTCTACTCTGGCAGTTTACCAAACACGAGGCCAATCTATATATGTGTATCCTCTTGGAGACAACGTCGCTGGCGGAGCGGAGCCCCGGGAACCATGCACAATTGCACATGGCCACGGGTGACTTATCGAGTAGTTGCACATGCTAGTTTACCGTTAGACCTCACAGTGGTCAAATTGAGTTTGTGTGACCTCACAGTGATCAAATTGAGTTTGTGTTTTTGACTATTGGGAAGGCAAGGCTGATAATGCAGCAAAACAGGTTTGTTGCCCAATTGCAGGCAAGCTGTCTCAATCCATAATCAATTCCACTTGCATCACGCTGAGTCGATCTGACTTTTCAGAGGCCATATAGGCACGTATATGGCCTTCCCAATTGCTAACATGCTGTCTCCGTCCATAATCAATTCCACTTGCGTCATTGATTAGTCATTTGGTCAATGGCTCCACAAAGGTATGAATCCTATCCAAAAGTTTCTACGGAATGGGAGAATAATTGCGTTTGTTTTATAATTTTTTTATAACGAGCGAATGTGATGGGAATTTTGGTATCTTGGCGCGGCGAGTTGCCAGTCGTCAGATCTTTGGAACCAACGGTGGATAGTAGTTGACAGTTTGTCATGTTGCCTCGTCGCAACTTCCCACTAAGTCGCACGATCTCGCCGTATTGGCGTCCTTTGTTTTCCCCTGCATGTGCTGTGATAGCTTTAGTTGACTGTATAATATAACTAGTTTGTACGACCTAGTTTTCCCAACGCATATTATAATTGAGATCCATTGTCAAACATGAAAGGAAGAAGATCTATTCCTAGTGGGATATGGATATGCTGAAAATCGAATATTCGAATCAGTCGACTTGAACTTGTTACAGTAAGGCCGACAAGCTTCTGGTTGAAGGAAATCCACTCCCGATCCGGTAAAAAAGACGCAGTAAATCCGTTGAATTTTGAATATTTATCCATTAGTTTCGGTCAATTTTGTTTAAAATTGCATTCCATAATGTAATGGAGAACATCGTTGCCGAGGGTAGCTTGAACCAGGAAGTCATGGTCACCACACCCACAAGATACCATTTCCATATGTGCTATTGTTTCTTATCCAATTTTTTCTACGGACGGGAGAAGAATTCATTTTGTTTTTGAATTTGTAAAGAGCGAACATTAGAATTTTGGTATCCTGACGTGGTGAGTTGCTAGTCGTCCGATCTTTGGACGCCATGGTGGATAGCAGTTGCCTCTTTGTCATGTTGCCTTGTTGCAACTTCCTATTAAGCCGCGCCTTCGCCTGTCTCTCCGCATTCTTGTCCTTTGGTTTTTCCTTTTTTGTGAGGTGTCTGAGCTGGCGCAGCTCATTGAGAGTATAATAGAACTAGTGGTATTGTATGACTGAGTTTTGCAAGCGCGTGTTATGGTTGAGATATGTTTTCAAAATGAAGAGGAAGAAGATCTATTCCTAGTGGGGTATACATATGCTAACATTATGTTATCGAATGGGTTGACTCGAACTTCATATAGTAAGGCCGGCGACCTTTTGGTTACCGGAAATCCACTCCACATCCGGTATATTCGTGGGAAATCCGCTAAATTTTAAATTGTACTAGTATTTATCCATTATTTTCACTCCATGTTTCGTTTGAAAATCATGTCGGTAACTAATGGAGAATATCGTTACCGGGGGTGAAACCATATGTTATTTTGTTAATTCTTTCGCTAGGATGAACCGAGCACTAATTAAGCCACTAACCTTATTTAAATCTAGCGGACCAATTGGCTAGAAATTAGGAAACTAGGCTGTCGATCGATCGGTAGGGGTAGCTGGAACCAGAAAATCATGGTCACCATCAAAAGATACCATGATCTTATTCAAATCCAGCGGACAGAGCACCTAGCTAAGAGTGACTTACGATAACTAACTACAGTAGGTGGCATTCGGAGCGGCTAGAGAGTTGTAAAATCAGCAGCTAAGCCGTCTCTATCACTGACGGTACACCCGTTCATAGCATAGGCATGCTCGGTCGCGGACAATCGGCAGGTCCGAAATGCTAGCGGCGTCGCGGTGCGCGTTCATCTCTTGTCTTGTTCCTATTCTCCGGTCATGGCAGCCCGGGAATTGGCATTCTTTATAGGAAGAATGCATGTGCGTTTGCTGTACCTGTTAGGTGAGTTAGTTAGATGCATGGAGAGGTAAGTCGAGCATGGCTTTTGCTTGCAACCGCACCCTAAAATTTTCCACGAAGTTTCCTTTTTGTTTCTATATACACAGGGGAACAAGGACATGAGTTTGGGGCAGGTTCAAAGGACGCAACCGATCTAACATAAAATTCCCACACTTGTGGATAAAAACAGGAGAGATATGGAGGGTGCAAATTAGTCCATTTGATCGAACCAGAGGGTTGGTGGTACCCTAATGCATGCATGGTCAATAATTTTCATCTCTGCTTGAGTTTATTTGTTATGCAATATGTCCACAAGTTCCAAATTTAACAGAAATATCCCACAACAGATGTTTCATATAGTATAGATCTACCAAAATATTTTATTGTAGATATTCATACTCTTTTCGTATATACTTGGTAAATTTTTGCAAATTTTGAATTTCACCAAAAATTATATGCAACTTATTTTCGGCACGAGGGAGTAGTATGAGTTGTGAGGTTTATGGGAATGGATAATAAGTTTTCTTCACATTATTGTACTCCCTCGTCCCGAAAATAAGTGTCGCAAGTTTGCCCAAAAGTGGATGTACCTATACATGTTTGGGAAACATCCACTTTTAGGAAACTTGAGACACATATTTTTTAACGGAGGGAGTAGTTTAATTTTGCCGACATATTACACTGTACTCTCTCCGTTTTTATTTACTTCGCATTCTGGGTTTTTTCAAAGTCAAACTTTTCAAATTTTGACTAAGTATATAATAAAAAAGTATTAGCATCTACAATATTTATATATGTATAATATTAAAATATATCTTATGAAGATTCTAATAATGTTAAAAATATTTATACTTTTTCTATATATTTGGTTAAACTTCATAAAGTTTGATTTTAACTATACCCATAACGTAAAGTAAATGTAAACGGAGAGAGTAATATATATGGATGTCAATTGTCAAACTCTTGACCAGAGCTCTTCTTCGGTATTAGAATGATGATTGATTAGCTCTGCAAAAATGGGAAACAAACAAGTAATCAGATGAACTTATGGCACATTCCATATATATACATACGACGACCATTTCTCCTTGCTGCTGCTGCTGCCGCTGCTGGAGAGAGAGGGACAACAGCCACTATTCGCCCACGTTGCGAAGAGCAGAAACGGATTGTGACGACAATCTGACAATGTGTAGCAGGTAGAATTGAATCAGAACGAGTGCATAAAATATTATATCTCCATCGGCTGCAAATTATTGTAATCGGATGCGCAACCGCTTGCTTCCTTCCCTCCCCATCGGACCCTGTCGTCGGTAGCAGCATGCTCTGCTTGACCTTGTAATGGCGACGCCATATCCAAAATCACCCTGCCTAAAAGTACCAGCACCTATACCTGTGCTCTTTCCAGATCCAACAAGCATTCCACAACTGTACCACCAAGCTGATAGCTGACAGATCAATCATGGCGAGGCTTCACCTTTCCGTCGTCTGCGCCGTCCTCTTCGCGCTCGCCGCCCCGTCCCTGGCAGGCGACCCGACATGCTCCAAGATGTCTGCGTCGCCGACATGGCATCCAGTATGTTACCCAGCTAAACCATTCGTCTTAACTTGTCAGCCTCGTTCCTCCTGCATCTCTGTGCTGATGGGAATATATGGTGCGCGGCAGCCGTCAAGCTGAACGGATTCCCGTGCAAGGCCGACATCACGGCGGACGACTTCTTCTTCGCCGGGCTCAAGAACGCCGGCAACACCAACAACGCCGCGGGCTCCAACGTGACGGCGGCCAACGTGCTGACCTTCCCGGGGGTGAACACGCTCGGCGTCTCCATGGCGCGCATCGACTACGCGCCCGGAGGCCAGAACCCGCCGCACACCCACCCGCGCGCCACCGAGATCATCTTCGTCACCCAGGGCGTCCTCGAGGTCGGCTTCATTACCACCGCCAACAAGCTCTTCACCAAGATCCTCAACGTCGGCGACGTGTTCGTCTTCCCGCGCGGCCTCGTGCACTTCCAGCAGAACAGGGGATACGGCCCCGCCTCCGTCATCGCCGGCTTCAACAGCCAGCTCCAGGGCACGCAGGTCATCGCCAACACGCTCTTCGCCGCCGCGCCACCGGTGCCCACCGACGTGCTGGCCAAGGCCTTCCGTGTCGACAACGACGACATAGACGCTGTCAAGGCCAGGTTCAAGTAGGGCGCCTCCGTCCGTCCGTATCGGTTTCTCAAGAGAACAATTCTATGTTGGTTGCTGAATAAGTGATACCCAAGTCAAGTAAGCTGTGCGTGTAATGAGTTGTTCGATTTCTTCATGTGTAGTCTATGTTACATTCGCTTGTCTTTGAAATAATACAAACCTACTTTTGTTCTGTGTAGTCAAGTGCATGTTTCAGTGAGTGTGGTGATATGTAGTACGAGCTATATGATACCCGTTTTAAATTTTTTTTTTGAAATATGCACTTTTGTGTTTTGAAAAGTCGAAACAAAAATTTTGGTTGGAGATAATGTTGAGATCTATAATTGTGCAAAATGTCAATGAAAATCGTAGTATTTTTGCCTGGGCGGAAAAGACAAATCTACTTGAAAATGATGAACAGTGCAAGTTTCAAATATATGATTTGCCAGTTTTATATTTCTTGAAAATGATCTACTTTTTTGTAAGGGCAAACAGTGGGAGAATGTCCCACTCCGCGCAATGAACATTGTTAAAAGAGATGATTTACGGTACATCAACCAAACGTGGGCCATTCAAGCGAGGCGGTCGGACGGTGTAGATTAAAAATACGACGCTAAATATTTGGTAGTATATTTGAGCCCGAAGGGCATTTCAGACATTACACTAACAAAACAGAAAACTGATGAGAAATCATATCCTGGCATACGACGGGTCAACGAGGACGTGGACAGATTTGCGGCTAATTTTTTTTTAATAATACATTTATTTAATTAAATTCGAAAAATATAACGGAAAACTAGGAAATTACAGGAATAATACGGCCTCGGCCAGATTTGGGCCGACAAGACCTCGTCGGCCAGAGTTGGGCCGAAAAGTGCCCGTCGGCTGAACTCTGGCCGACTGCTTTGCATGGCGGGCCACGCCTGCGGCCGACAGGCCTGTCGGCGTCACGTGGCCTCCCGTCGGCCCAAGCCTGGCCGACCGGCCCTTATCGGCCAAAGCCTGGCCGACAGGGTGCTGAATAAGGCTCGGCCGAGCCTCTTCTTCTTCCTCGCGTTCTTCTTCTTCCTTTCCTCCTTTCTTTCTCACAGCAGCTCCTTGCTGCCCGATCTGTCAATCCAACCAACAATTCTTCCTGCATGTAGTGTTAGAGAGTTTAGGCAGCTCAGATATACATTGTGTTAGGATTTTGTGCAATTTCGTGTTGTTTGGTTAGAGCAATGGTTTAGTTTAGGTGGAGGTTGGTGTAGGGTGGTGGTGGTGGAGCGTGGTGGTGGTGGTGCGGCGGTGGTGGTGACGGTGGTTGTCCATTGAATCGGCACGCTTCAAGGGTATGCGTTTTTTTGGCTAATTAGGATTTACTGTTAATTATGTACGCATTAGTGTTAAGGTGGCAGTGTGATATTGATATTGCTAGGTATTTGTTGCGGTACTAATATTAAGTACATACTTGTTGCCGATTATAACATTAGTGTGCATCAGTGTGGATCAATGTATTTAAATTAGAGTATGTTTTTATCTGTAATAAGTGCGGATCAGTGTTTTAAATTTATAGTTTGATTTCATCTGTAATTAGTCTGCAGTATGTTTTAAGTTTAGACTTTCATTTCATGCATCTGTGTTTTAAATTTAGTCTTTTAATTTAGCTACGCGAAGATATGGAACAAGTATACTTGATCAGTTCGAATGTGGATCAAAACCATCGCGCAAGGATATTACAGGAGCGTAGCCTCGAGCCTCTAATAACTCGAGGACCGAGGGAATATTGGCAGATACACCCTGCTTGGGAGGAGAGGTACATGCCTAATTTATTTTTGCGTGTCATATATTATCTGCATTAATTTTCTTGTTCGCTACGTATATATGATTACGAATTTATATTTGTTTGCTGAACATGCAGGTTGAAGTGGGTTGGACTTTTACCTTTCGCGCGTCTAGTAGAGGCCACTGATGAGTCTTCATGCATGGTGATAGACAACTGTCTTCTCACATGCTTAGTGGACAGATGGAGGCCCGAGACCCACACGTTTCACTTTCGATGGGGTGAGATGGCTCCTACTCTCGAGGATGTATCTTTCTTGCTTGGGCTGCCGTTGGCGGGTCAGCCCATAGCTAGGGCCGTTGCAGGCCCCAGAAAATTGGGAGCACGAGATGTCACTTCGCTTTCAGGGTATAAACCCCAATGCTGGAGTGTTTAAGTCAGGGTATAACAGCTCTTGGGCCTACCCTCCCTAATACTACCTTCAGTCCATATTGCGGCGTGATACAAAACACACCACGACCTATGCTTCGAACTAGGACCCGAACTACCAGACATCGTTCCTATCCGACTGAGGAAATAACCACGCACCACACCCCTCCTCCATCACCAAATCTATTGGGGTATATATATAGGCTCACCCAGGAGAAGAAGAGCGGGAGAAAAATGGCGGGAGAAAAAAGGCGGGAGGTAAATGGCGGGAAAAAAAAAGGCGCGAGAACTATGGCGGGAGAATTAGGGCGGGAGAAATATGGCGGGACAAGAAGGGCGGAAAAAATACCGGGAGCGACAAACGGGAGGGAGAGAAGAAGGCGGGAAAAATAAGGCGCGGACGGGCGTCGCCGGGAAGGGCTGGCGCGAAAAATTGTTGGTTGCATTGCCCTGTCGGCCAGGCTTTGGCCGATAAGGGCCGGTCGGCCAGGCTTGGGCCGACGGGAGGCCACGTGACGCCGACAGGCCTGTCGGCCGCAGGCGTGGCCCGCCATGCAAAGCAGTCGGCCAGAGTTCAGCCGACGGGCACTTTTCGGCCCAACTCTGGCCGACGAGGTCTTGTCGGCCCAAATCTGGCCGAGGCCGTATTATTCCTGTAATTTCCTAGTTTTCCGTTATATTTTTCGAATTTAATTAAATAAATGTATTATTAAAAAAAAATTAGCCAGATTTGCTTCCACGACTCCTTCAACGGCGGTGCCTTGTCAGCTCCCTTCGGTCTCACTGGCCATTACTCTGCCCATCTTCCTCTCCCTCGCCGGCGAGCTCGCCTTCCGGCCCTCCTCCGGCGACGTACCATGTCCGCCGTCTCCTCATGCGTTAAGTTCGTGGAGGCCAAGTTCGCCGACGGCTCCGACGCCATGTGCCGTCTCACCGCTGACGACGAGCTCGAGACAGAGGCATCCGTGCGGCTGCTCCCGGTCGTTGATGGCGACAAGAAATTTCGGATCGACGCCGTTGCTCGACGTGCAGGTTATTAGGCCCGCTGGCGACAGCGTCGGCATGGTGGTTTTCGGCTTCGGAATCTAAAGCGATCAGCACTACCATTTAATTTCGGGTGCTTCCTGTGCGCCATAGCTGTTCTCGTAAGATGGACATGTCATAGGGGAGGAAGTGCATGGCTCAGGCATACTCCATGGTTCCAAAGCATGCAGCGCGAGCTACACTTGAGGACCTTTGATGTCCGAAAGCTGCCCCAGGTGCTACTGGTTTTGATTGGTCTCACGATTCATGGCAGGTTAGCAGCTAGGCCGTCTCTATCACCGACGGTATAGTATCAGTCCGAACTGCTCTCGGCGCCTCGGTGCTTTTATTCGTTGTCTTGTTCCGGTGATCCGGTCAGTCAGCGTTCACCGTCACCGCGTACCGGGATTTGGCATTCTTGTAAGGATGGTTAGGTTGAGATCGTACGACTCGCGAGCAGGAAAAATTATCTCTTCGAGCATGCATTTGCTGTACCTTTTAGGTAAGTTAGTTAGATGTCTGGTGAGGTAAGACAAGCCTGGCTTGATTGCAAGCGCACCCTAAACACTTCAATATTGCATTGGTTTCCTTTTTGTTTTTGAAGGAAACAAGGACATGAGCTTGGGGCAGGTTCAAAGGACGCCACCGATCTAGTTAATATACAAATTGCACACTTGCGAATAAAGAAAAATAGAGATACTGAGGCGTTCGTGAGTCTAAGAGGCAAATTATTACATGCATATTGCATTGTAGCTGTTGGTAGCTTTTCGTATATATTTGATAAAAAATTATAAAGTTTGATTTCAACCAAAAAAACTTATGCAACATATTTGGGTTACGAGGGTGTACTATGAGTTCTGAGCTTTATAGGAATCGGATAACCAGTTTTCTACGTTAGAGCATCTCTAATCGGGCTAGGCAAATTTTACCCCCTATATGTCCGCAGACACCTCTGGTCGTGTTCGTGGATAGGGGTCGGCCAAACCTTATTTGTTCTCTCCCGCAACCACACCCCGCATATCCAAACCCTCAAATCCATGTAAACACATGCACATTGATCATAATTCATCACAAATGCAACACGGAATTTAAAATAAAAGAATTAATCAATAGAAGTTAAAAAGGTGTACATAAACAATAAGGTACAAGAGAAGTTAAAAATGTGTACATAAACAATAAAATAATTTATCAAAGGCCGCCAAGCTCGTGCTCATTGATCTTCTTTTTCATGTGCATGATCCAGTTTGCGCTCTCATATCGTCCAAGAGGCTAGCATTTTGAAATGTGATCCCCGACTCCTTCGTGAATCTTGCATGAATAACTTTTGTTCTTCTAAAGTACAAGGGTATCATTTATGTTGCCTTTTTTTTTAATCCATTTTATCCAATTATCATGCTTCTCCAATTCAATTGTTGCCCTCTCCAACTCCATCTTCTCACAAAATTTTCTAGTCAAACTCAATTCTCCCCTTTGCACATCCAAGAAGAGTTTATACCTCTTTTTTTTTTACTTTTTTCTCCTAAAATTGCTTTAAGGTCTCACCTTTGGTGTAGAAGATGTATGTCCATGTGGTGGAAATTTTGCTTGCCGCGTCAGGCATCACCCTTTTCTTCTCCCACCTCCTACCCATCAATTGTATTTTTTCCTATTTTGATGAACAGACCCTTGTCCGTCCGCTACCGCATCATTTTTCATTACTCTAATAGATAGATTGTAGCTAGAGATCAATCGTTGTTCTACATTTTTTTTGTAAATTCTTAGATTCTCGAAAAATCGTTGTTCTACATCTTTTTTGTGGAATTTTTGAGATTCTCGAAAAGGGTGCACCACTGTGGACTCCCGTTTAATTCGGTCCAACAATGGGACAAAGTGAATGGTTTATTCTCGACTAAATGATACAAAGTGGTAGCCAAAGCCATCTAGCAAGCAAGGTATATTTAACACAATGCAATGAAAGGCAAGCACATAATAGAATTCATAACATGCAAGAAATTCATGCATGGCTATCGACGCCAACGCCATTTTGATTCCTATTTTTTACTTGTGCTTAAAAACCTAAAGCTTGTTCACATATTTTTAGATCCTGGCCAATATATGTTGGAGAAAGCCTTCATTGCAAGTGAAATGGATTGCATTCGGCTCCACATAGTGCTTGTGCTAATGATAAAATCCATGGAGTTTCTCACAATACTTTGAGCCATTTTTCTCGGTTCCAGATTTAGGATCCATGCTCATGGCAAATCATGTTTTACAGTATAATTAGTATGAAGTACCTCTTGCGTTCGTCCCTCTTTTTTTTTAGTATGTAATTGTACAACATTAAAAAGAGTGGGTGCAATGTTATCATTTGAAAGATCTTGGCCAATATTAATGTGATCCATCATAAATTAGTTCTAAGCAAGTAACATAGTTAAGCTATGATCCTAAATAATTTATATGTAGAAGAAATATATCTTTACCGTATCCGGCCATTCGTCGGACGGGTGGTGGGTGCATTGAGTGTCGGATATGCCCGACGATGGCCGCGACCGCTGGAGTTAGGGAGGGTCGCACACCATGTTTGGGGACACATGGTACTGTTAGATGTAACACGTGTTGTATTGGCAGGGATCGAGTGACCTCTTGGGTCTCCTCCTGTGAGAAGCTTTTCGGGATGTGACACTGCAACTTTGGGGGCGTCTGCTGCGTTCATGGTTGATTGAAAACGTGGATATTTTTTACGTGGGCGTTGGCGAGGGCGCGGGCACTAGAGTGGGCACGCTGAACTTTATCTCCGCTGCTCCGCAGCGCTCTTCTTCGAAACCTCCTCCTTCTCCACCTATTCGCGGATGCGCTACCGATGTACCCTTGATCTCTGTCGATGACCTCAGCTCCATCGAATCAGATGAGCTGTCCTTCTCCACAAGGTTCACGACAACAATTGAAAACGAGGAAGGTTTATGGCAGCAACTTATTAGATCTAAATATCTACATACTACTACTCTAGCACACGTAAAGGTGAAACCTGCTCATTCTCATTTTTGGTACGGTATTTTGAAGGTTAGAGATATTTTTTTCTGGTTTTGTAAGAAAATTATTGGTAATGGTAGAAGGACTTTCTTTTGGGAGGATCTCTGGATTGGAGATAGACCCCTTTGTAATGTCTTCCCTAGACTTTATAATCTGTCGCATAATAAAAATATTACTGTGGCTAGAGTGTTTGTGGAAGGATGGAATGCTTTGTATTTTAGAAGAAATTTATGGGGAGAGCTTGCTGATATGTTTTTTTAGACTGCGAGATATGTGTACTGGTGTTCGTTTAAATGAAGAGGAAGATAGATGTAGTTGGTTATTGACTAAGTCATGTCTGTTTTCCGTCAAGTCCTTGTATGTTGCGTTGAAAGCCTCTCAGGTGAGAGTGCCGTATAGGAAGCTGTGGTTTGTTAGGATACCTATCAAGATTAAAGTTTTCGTTTGGTTAGCGTTTAGAAAAAGTATTCTGACTAAGAGTGTCTTGTTAGCACGAGGATGGAAAGGTTCGGACAAATGTATGTTTTGTGGACATGTGGAAACCTCAGATCATCTGTTCTTTAGCTGTTCGGTTGCCAGATATATCTGGGGTGTCGTGAGGTGTGCGTTTAATCTGAACATGATTCCTGATAGTTTTGATGTTTTACCTGCATGGTTAGATTCTTTTAGCCTTAGAGAAAGGACCCTGATGTCCACAGGCGTGGCTGCATTGTTGTGGGCGATCTGGAAAACTAGAAACGACGCTTGCTTCAATGGAGTTTGCCCGCAGGATCCGACTAGCATAATATTTAAGATGGCTAATTACATTTCTTATTGGGCTGGTTTGCAGAAGCCAAAACTTTGAGAGTTGCAACGCAAAGGAGCAAGGCTGCTGGTACGTAGCAACTGAATGCTTCCACAGAAGGCAGGGTTGGGGGCCGCTGGTGTTGAGGTTAGCTGGGGCCTGAGTGCCTAACACTTCTGCCTGGGAAGAAAAACAGGGAGCCGGTGCTGTTTGCTGATGTTTTTTCGCTGAAGATAGTAGTTTGGAGTAGTGCTTTTTGTTGAGCTTTGTAGTGCTGTTTTTGGGTTCTGTAGTGGAATTCTCCAGTTGCAAATGGTTATGTTGGTTTAGCTATTTATGTGTGGTGGCCTGTTGGCCGGGGATGTTTATTCCGCAAAACGGATGCTGTATTATCAGTTTTCATTTTAATAAAAACTAGCAAGGTGGCCCTCGCAAATGCGAGGGCATCATCTGTAGTAGGTTGAAAGTGTTTTTAAAAAATGGTTTCATTGATAACAAATTGGTTTGCATTATGTGACAATAAACAAAAAACAATTCTATAGTTGTCGCAAATGTTTTGGTAAGCAAAATATCACATATGTCTTTAACTTCTTTCACGATATGATATTTGTGGGCAAATGATTATCATGACATATGTTTAAACACTCATGTAAGTGATAATGTACATGAAGTTAGATTGGTACGCGAGGTTAGTTATCTTTGAATAAAGATATAAGGATCTATCCTGCTTATAGTAGTCACATTAAAAAGTGAAAATTATCGTGTTCTGATCTTTCTTCTATTATTTACTCAGTATGTGACATTTTTATAGGTCGTCAAGTATGTTGTGCAATAAAAAATGACATGTGCTCGTATAGTGATTTTGTTATATGAGAATGAGAGAAAGACATATAAAATAGTCTAAATATGTCTATCATACAAACTAAACAATAAGCAATATCCGCCAAAAGAATTTGATAAATTTAAGTGCACTCTTTTTAGAACGTTGGATCAAACATAGTATTGACACATCATGATTATACTAAATATGAAACATATCAATCTGAAATATGTCGTGACTTATCTAAAAAAATAGCCTAAGGGACGTTCCCCCGATAGTGTGTCGACTAATGTTGTATCTTCATTAATTTTATATTTTTTATGCTTTGTATATTGTTAAGTTTGAATATTCCTTCATTGGAGGGACATTCTCATTCTCGCAAGAATATTCGTTCAGTCAGCCCTGGGTGTATCATTAAGCGGGTAATATTGTAGCGGGTATTCCTGTTGATAGTGCAACTAATATTGTTACGAGTTGTTAATATTAAATTCCACTACTCTAAACTCTAAACATCCACATGCGTTTTGTGAGAGGGATTGTCTGATGGTCGAACAGAATGTATGTATAGCGACTAATGTCGTGACTTCGTTAGTTTTAAAATTCACTACTATGAACTGCGGCAGACATTTTGTGAGTGTTGGTGTGATCACAGTTTAATAAATTTGTCATTTATTTGTACTCCACCGAAGAAATAACGTACTCCCTTTGTTCATAATTATCTTATGTTCTGGGAAAATCAAACTTTATAAAGCCTGACCAAATATATAGGAAAAATATCAACATCTAGAATATTAAATTACTATTATTAGAAATCACAATAAACTTAATTTTATTAAACAAATTGGATATTATAAATGTTGGTATTTGTTGGTACATCTTTTGTCAAACTTTACAAAATTTGACTTCTACTAACTTAGAAAGCGGGGTAAGTAAAACAAAGAAAGTACCTACCGACCAGTTCAATCTATCAGCTCCTAGCATCCATGTACGTACATTTCTTTTTTCTTTTTGAACGTGCTACGTACTTTTTTTTGAACTACACGTTTTTTTTTTTTGACAGCTCAAGCCTTGCGGCATTTATTCAATAGGTAGGAGCTTCTCTGATTGCACAAGCGCAATCAGAAAGCCAGGGATTACATCATAGTTCACACCAAAATCTGAATGAAGGGCTTCTTTAGCCATACAATGAGCAACCTGATTTGCACTACGGCTAACAGAAAGAAGCTTAAATCCCTGAAAATGATTCACTAGATTCCTCATCTCACACAGAATATGAAAGTTAGCTGTCCTCTCCCCAGCCTTGGAGTACCACAGCTTCATGATGTTTGCACAGTCCGTCTCCACCGACAACATCGCGACGCTTTGCTCTATCGCTAACAGCATGGCATCTCTACACGCCAGCAATTCCACAGTTTCCGGGTCCGTGATGCCCTTATAAACAGCACCCTTTCCAAACAGAAACTCGCCCACATGATTGCGAGCAACCAGACCAATACTTCCTCTTCTTCCTCCATCATCGATTGCTGCATCTGTATTAATCTTCACCCAATCGATTTGAGGTCCTTCCCATTTCGCCACAACTGACAGCTTTGGTTGTTTCGGCCCCCAGGGAGCTCCAAAGACCTAACAATTAATGTCGTCAATAAGCTGCATGGAGTGTTGTGGCTGGAACTTCTCTTCCCCGTGAGTATACTTACTACGGCTATGCCAAATCGCCCACATTACCGTAATCATCAGCTCCGCCTCTTTACGTGGTACCACATCTGGTACAAGCAGATCCTCTCTCCAAGTACAAGGGTGTAACTTGGGCACCTTGATTGAGAAGGATCTCTCAGCTGCTTCCCAAAAGCGTTTAGCATGATCACATATGATCAGGCTATGGTACAGGTCCTCTTTCTCATGTCCACACATCGGACATATCGCCTGTTCCATCACATGGCGACGTTCCAGTTCTTGGTAACACGGTAGCATGTTCTTCACCACTCGCCACCAAAACACACGAATCTTTGGAAGCACATTTAATTTCCACGAGACTTTCCATTTCTGCTCACCATCAGAAGAACTAGCTGTTGGCCGTGACAGATCAAACTTACTCTCCACTAGTTCCCTGTAAGCAGAACGTACAGAGTACAACCCAGTTCTCTCCCATGACCAGGCCCAAATATCATCATATGCTCGTTGCAGCCTTGGCATGCTGAGGATAGCCGCTGCATCCAGTGCAAGGAACACCTTCCGGATCAGCACATCATTCCATCTACCTGACGTATCATCGATCAGGTCAGCTACTAGCTGAACAGGCTCATTAGCAAGCCTCCCCATAGGCTTCATAGTACGGGTACCAGCGATCCAGTTATCATGCCAGATTTCCGTCTTCCTCCCGTCTCCAATGCGCCTAATTAACCCCTTTTTCAGCACCTCTCTTCCACTGATAATTGCTCGCCATATAGGCGACGCTCCAGAAGGACACCCTGCCGTAAGGATACCATCTAAAGGGTAATACCTACCCTTCAGTACCCGCGCACACAGACTATCCGGATTCACAAGCAGCCTCCAAGCCTGCTTGGCTAGCATGGCATCATTGAAAAGTTGTAGATCACGAAAACCTAAACCTCCATGATTTTTCGAGACAGCCATCTTCTCCCAACTCTGCCACTGCATTCCTCTTTTATCCAATGATCCGGCCCACCAGTATTGTGACATAATCGCCGTAATCTTTTTACACAAACCTTTTGTGAGTTTAAAACAACTCATAGAATAGGTCGATAAAGCTTGGGTCACTGTTTTCAAGAGAACTTCCTTCGCAGCAGATGACATAAACTTCTCACACCACCCTTGTACCTTAGCTCTTGATCTCTCAACAATATGAATGAGCTGGCCCTCCGTCACACGGCCATTTGCAGTAGGCATACCAAGGTACTTTTCCGAAAGGGCCTCCCTATGGATTTGGGTAATATTCCGGACCCTCTCTTAATGGACGCCCACAATTTGGGCTAAAGAAAATAGAACTCTTTTGTTTATTTACACACTGACCCGATCCAATGCTGTAATCGTTCAATATGTCATTGAGCCTAGAAGCACTCCTTGAATCCGCTTTCATAAAAATCAAACAATCATCCGCAAATAACAAATGCGAGATCCATGGTGCTCTTGTGCTCACTCTGATTCCTCTGTCAACCATCCACCATCATAGTTCTTCAACATAGAGGACAAACCTTCCCCACATAAGAGAAACAAGTACAGTGATATGGGATCTCCCTGCCTTATACCTCTCGAGGGGGCAAACTCCGGCATCAATTCACCATTTACCTTCACCTGAAAACTCACTGTTGACACACATCTCATAACAAGAGAAACCCACGCCTCATCGAATCCCAACTGTTGCATTATTCCTTGCAAATATGGCCACTCCACACGATCATATGCCTTCATCATATCTATCTTCACCGCACACCACCCTTGTTTTCCTTTCCTTCTCCTCATCGAGTGTATACACTCATAGGCTGTGATCACATTATCCATGATTAACCTGCCCGGAACAAAGGCGCTTTGCTCTTCTGCAATTATTTCATCTAAGATCTCCCTCAACCGATTAGCCAAAACTTTAGAACAAATCTTGTAGATTACATTGCAGCGAGAAATAGGTCTATATTGGGTAATATTTTGAGGATTCTTCACCTTAGGAATAAGCACAATTACCGTTTTATTAAGCACACTTGGCATCAACCCGCCATTCAAGAAGGCCAGAACAGCCACCGTAACATCATTACCAATAATGTCCCAATGTCGCTGGTAAAACCCAACATTGAAACCATCAACACCTGGCGCCTTTGAAGGTCCCATTGAGAAAAGAGCAGCTTTCACTTCCTCTTCCCGGAATGGCCTCAACAAATGCTCATTCATGGCCGTCGTAATCTTCCGCGGTACATGATGCAGCACCGCCTGAATATCCGTGTGATCCTGAGCTGTGTAAAGGTCTGAATAAAAAGTCTGAACCTCACTTTGAATCTCCTCCTTGCTCAAACACAAAGTCCCGTCAGCTGACTGAAGTGCTGCTATTCGATTCTGGCTTCTCCGTGCTGAAGCCCGTGCATGAAAAAACTTCGTATTCCGATCACCAGCCTTCAGCCAGTCAACTCTCGATCTTTGCTTTGCCATAATCTCCTCTCTATTTAGCAGTTCGGACAACTGCCTAGATCGGTGGGGAAGGCGGATGGAGCGAGAATGGTTCAACGGGGGGAGAGCGCGGAGGAAGGGAGTTGCGGGAAGGAGCGTCGTCAGGCGAAGGACATTGTCGCGAACAAGTACCAAGGATGTTCATCAACGGCGAGCTCGACGGCCATGGCGGGAGGGGGATTCTGGATCAGAATTTGGATTTGCAGGATGGGCGGGATGTGGAGGATAAGGTTGGCGGGCTGGTCGGCCCGTTGGCCCATGGGCCTAAGGTGCAGAGATTTCTCCACGGGATCTGGGTAAAAGGCAAAGTGTGCTCGGAGGTGTGGCCGAGATTAGGGTTCGGGAGGGAGGAGGCGACAACGAAGTTTCCACACACCTTTGCGGCGGCGGTGATGGCGGGTGGAGGAGGTCCTCGAACCAATTGGCGGCCGGAGGGAGGTGGGCGAAGGGCCGATGCGGGAGTAGGCAGGGGGAACTGGAATGGGCGGGGAGGAGGTAGTTGGCAGGACAACAAATTCGGCGGTGGCTTTGGGGGTGCGCCGCCTCCATACTTCGAGCAATCGTTGCAGTTCCAGGAGCAAGCCGGGCAATTCCAAGGTTTTGGCGGGCCGCAGATTCAGCAACAACAACAGCAGCAGCAGTTGATGTTCCAGGAGTCCCAGATGCAACAGCAACAACCGCAACAGATGTATCAAGGTATGCCACCTCCAGATTGGCAGAATTTCGCTTATGGTGGTGCACAGAGACAAGGTGGTTTTGGGATACAGCAATCAGTAGGTGATGGTAATCTGGGTATGCAACAGTCAGTAAGTGCTGGTAACATGGGTGGTGATGGTAGAAGATTTTAGAAAGGGCAGAATATCAATAATCAGAGATCAAGTTCGAGCTGGCAGGGTGGGAGTAGGCAGGTGAGCTCTGATTCTTCTAGAAATGCGCAAGCAGGGGCGATTTCATCAGGGCAGGTTCAGTCAGTAAGGGTATCTGAGAAGGGGATGGTGGATATTGAGGGCAAAGCACCAGATGTTGCTGAATCTGTCGGTGGGAAAGGAGGACAAGCATGCTACAGGTGTGGTAAAGGTGGACATCTCATGAAGGACTGCAAGGAATATCTGTTCTGTATACACTGCCGTAAGGAACAAATGCATATGTCTGATAAGTGCTATATGCTTTCTAGGCCCAGTCCAGTAGTGAAACTGGTAGGCTGTGCAGCTGAGGGTCTGCAGCTACTGGTTGCTTCTTCTGGAAAAAAATCTGAACAAGAAGGTTTGAAAGAGGCCTGGGGGTTAGTGGTGTTGCTGGAAGGAGACCTAAATGCGAGCCAACTTTCGGTAGCCTTCAAGAGACAGTTTCCATGGGGAGGAGAATGGCAATTCAAAGAGCATGGCACGAAAACTTTCAGGGTAAAGTTCAATTTTGCACAGAGACTGGAAGAGATGTGTGACTATCCATACTTTGATCTGAAGGGGAGTTCGGATGTAGTGAAGATTACTAAGTGGAGTCCTGTGGCAGATGCTTTTTTCAAGCTTTCAACGGTCTGGGTCCAAGCTACTAAAGTGCCAAAGTCGTTTTTACACAGAGATGGTTTTGCAGAAATTGGTTCTTTGATTGGAGCTTTTATGGATGCGGATATGCAAGGATTCGAAGATAATAATGTCATCAGAATCAAGGTTGGGGTGAGGGATCACAGGAAAATACCAGAGATAGCAGAGCTAACAGAAGTGCCACTGATTTACCATATTCACTTTCAGTTGGAGCAAGTGGTAGAGGAAGGTGGGTACATGTGTGATGGCGTCTTGGTTCCTATTGATGATTATGAAAAGAAAATGGCAGAACAAGTAGGAGAGCGAGTTCATAAGAAAGCGAGAGGGGAGTCAGGGGAAGAGCAGGTTTCGGCTACGAATGCTAGGACGAACACAAGCGTGAACATGCAGATGGATGAAGGGGAGAGTAGTCAGATGGATGTGGATAAGGAGACTGAGGAAAATCTTAGGAAGAAGATGCTGGACAAAGTAAACAGAGACAAAAATGCAAGAGAGCCTCTGATGGATAAGAAGGAGGTGCAAGAACTAGATGATGATATGGAAGAAAAAGTGGATTATGAAGCTAGCCAGGAAAAAAACTCTTTGGAAAAAGATGTTGGGGAGGATGAAAACTGGGATCCAGTTGAATACGCAAAAAGGCTGGGGTTCAGCACGCAGGCAATTGGCAATATGAAAGGGCTGAGGCCAGAGGATGAAGAAGAGCAAGAGTCTTCTCAGCAAGAGGTTGAAAGTTTGGAGGAGGTGGAAAGAAAATGGAGGCAAGAGGAGGAGGAAAAAATGAGGAAACAAAACAGAGGGGGCGGTAAAACTGGAGGGAAGGCGAAAAGTGTGATTACTGAAAATGATGAACCAAGAAGGAAGAGTAGCAGGGGAGATAATGAACAGAACACGATGGAAAAGGCGGAGAATGCAGTCAAGCAACGGAATCTGGAGAATATAGCAGGTAAAACTTCCAAACCGTCTAGTTTGAGTAATGCTGCTGCTTTATTTCATTCCATAGCTAGTAAGGTTGGTGTGAGCTTAGGAAAAGATAAAGAGGAAGTAGATAGTACGGTTAATGTTATTCAGAAGCTAGAGGAAGCTAGATGTGAGTTATACATGGCTAGTAAAAATAATGGTAAAGATGGTTTGGATAAGTCTGTGCAGGGGGGGGGGGGGGGGGGGAATTGGGAGACGTTGTCTCTGATTCTGAACCTGTACATGATAGTGAAAAAGAGTTGGAACATTCGGATAAAGATACAGATGAGTTGATTGCTATGTTAGCTGGGATTGGTTGCAGTAGTGCAAGTAGGAACAGAGGTAGAGGGAGAGGTAGAGGTAGAGTTAGTTGGAATAACAGGAGAGTGATAACCCACAAGTATAGGGGATCGCAACAGTCTTCGAGGGAAGTAAAACCCAAATTTATTGATTCGACACAAGGGGAGCCAAAGAATATTTATAAGCCTTGACAGATGATTTGTCAGTTCAGCTGCACCTGGAAGTAGACTTGCTCGACACAGTTTATCAGTAGCAACAGTTTTATGACAGTAGCAGTAGTGAAATAATAGCAGCAGTAAAATAAAGACAGCAGTAATAATTGCAGTAGACAGCAGGATTAAAATACTGTAGGCATAGGGATGGATGAACGGGCGCTGCATGGATAAGATAATTCATGAAATAGTCATACATAGGGCAATTGCAGATAAATATAATAAGGTATCCAAGTAATAATCAATCATAAGCATGTGTTCCGTATTTAGTCGTACGTGCTCGCAATGAGAAACTTGCACAACATCTTTTGTCCTACCAGCCCGTTTGCAGCGGGGCCTCAAGGGAAACTACTGGTAATTAAGGTGCTCCTTTTAATAAAGCACCGGAGCAAAGCATTAACACTCCGTGAACACATGTGATCCTCACGTCGCAACCATCCCCTCCGGTTATCCCAATTTCTGTCACTTTGGGGCCTCGGGTTCCGGACAGTGACGTGTGTATACAACTTTAGATATGATCCAAAACAATAATTATCTCATGATTCAATAACATGTTCAGATCTGAGATCATGGCACTCGGGCCCTAAGTGACAAGCATTAAGCATAATAAGTTGCAACAATGACATAAAGTACTACCGATGGATACTAGGCACCATGCCCTAACAAATCTCACAACTATTACATGAATGATCTCATCCAATCCCTACCATCCCCTCAGCCTACAGCGGGGAATTACTCACACATGGATGGGGGAGTCATGGATGGTCGATGGAGAGGCGGGTGATGATGATGGCGATGATCTCCTCCAATTCCCCGTCCCGGCAGGGTGCCAGAACGGAGTTTCTGATCCCCGAAATAGGGTTTTCGATGGCGGCGGAGCTCTGGAAGTTTTCTGGAAAAAGCGTCGACCCCCGAAGTTTTTAGGTCAGAGGCTTTAGTAGTCCAAAGGGGAGCTGGGGGCCACACAGGGGGCCACACCACCCCTGGGCGCGGCCAAGGGCCAACCGCGCCCTGGGTGCGTGTGCCCCTGTGCCTCCTCTTGCTTCGTCTTCTGGCTCCGTGGGTCTTCTGGAAAAATAGTTTCTGGAATTTTTCTGGAATTTTCTGAAACTTTGACTTTCTGCACAAAAACAAGACACCAAGGCAATTCTGCTGAAAACAGCGTTAGTCCGTGTTAGTTGCATTCAAATCACACAAATTAGAGGAAAACAATAGCAAAAGTGTTCGGAAAAGTAGATACGTTTTGGACGTATCAACTCCCCCCAAGCTTAGCTTATTGCTTGTCCTCAAGCAATTCAGTTAACAACTGAGTGCGATAAAAGAAACTTTTACGAACACATTTGCTTCATATGATGTATACATACCTACTATATGATCAATTACTTAGCAATTCATAATAGGAACCATGCAAATAATGACACCTAGTAGTTATGCAAATCATGAAAAGATACCAAAGTACTAAGAATGAATAACATAGCATACATCTATCCACAAGAATTGCAATGTTCGTAAAAAGATATGACAAAGTGGTATCTCGCTTGCCTTTGTTTGAAGGGCAAAACATAAATGCCAAGGCACCTCTGAAGTTCAAGTGAAGACTAGATATAAAATATCAAAGATAAGAGTATCATAGTTATACCTCAATTAATCGTATCCTGGGACAAGCACATTACACTAAGAACGACAGTTATGCTCTCGAAGAGGTGCTCAAAGAAAGGATGGTGACTCAACATAAAAATAAAAGATTGGCCCTTCGCAGAGGGAAGCAGGGATTAACACGTGCTAGAGCTTTTTATTTTAAAAACAGAGGTAAAAATGTTTTGAGAGGTGTTTGTTAATTGTCAACGAATGGTAGGGTGAGAACAGTATTCTACCTGTCAAACGGACTTTTAAGAGCGGCTCCCATGAAGGACGTTATTTCTACCAGCAAGGCAGATCATCCCTCTTTCTCTTTGGTTTACACACATTCAGGTATTTCACTGTTTGTCATTGCTTACTGATGAATCAGGGCAAAAGTGTGAAGAGAATTAATTGGTTAAAGTTGTAATTAATTGGGACTGGGCACCCCGTTGCCAGCTCTTTTTGCAAAATTGGATAAGCGGATGTATATGCCGCTAGTCCAGGTGTAAAAGTCCATTTGACAAATAGAATAAAGAATAACCACACTAATTCCTCATGAGCTAGTAAACATTGACACAAAAAGGGAAATATTTTGAAGTTTTAAAGGTAGCACATGCAAATTTACTTGGAATGGCTTGAAATACCATGCATAGGAATTTTTGGTGGACTCTTTGGGATAACTTGGTTTAAAGGATTTGGATGCACGAGCAGCATTCCCGCTCAGTACAAGTGAAGGCTAGCAATAGACTGGGAAGCGACAACCACGAGAGCGATAACGGTCATAATCATGCTTGCGACAAAATAAAATTAACGGAGGCATAAAGATGATACTAAAACTCTGAGGCAAAATAGATCATCAAGGCTTAATTGACTTTTATTTTTCAGTCATAACATGTGTGAGCATGTGCCAAGTCGAATCAAGTGAATTATTCAGAGGAGGATACCATCCTGCCATACCGTTTTACGAATAGAACAATGCATGTAAATATCTATATGACATGTTATTCACTATTAGCAATTTGGTACTGGTCATAAGAAGACATGAACTACTAAGCAATCATTAAATAACATAACCACTACCATGATAGCTAAGCATGTTCACATGAGTAGGTATATTTACAAAAATGAAAAACAAATAGAGTTCATACCAGCCTTTTACCACATCCGTTGTCGTAGATCGTCATTATTGCTTTTCACTTGTGTGGCTTGAATGATGTGAAATGATAACCAAGCCCAAGTGGAACCACGGAAATTTTTGAACTCCTGAAACAACTATACAAAACAGCAGAAGAACAACAAATATTTTTGGGTTTTCGAATTTAAAGCAAGCATAGAAAGAAACAAGCAAACAAAGCAAAATCTTTTTGGATTTTTGAATAA
Source organism: Poa pratensis (assembly GCA_947311845.1). Taxonomy (NCBI): domain Eukaryota; kingdom Viridiplantae; phylum Streptophyta; class Magnoliopsida; order Poales; family Poaceae; genus Poa; species Poa pratensis. The sequence continues at coordinate 103,120,614 of CAMZMU010000020.1, forward strand.
CAAACAAAAAAAAGTAAACTAGCACTACAAATTCAAAAGCAAGAGAAATAAAGGAAATATTTTTGGTCTTTTGGTGTTTTGCGAAAATGAAATGGACAAGAAACAAAAGAAAAAGAAACAAACTAAAACATGGATATACAAAGTACCGACATGATATGAATATGATAAAATGAGTGAACTTGTCGGCATACCTCCCCCCAAGCTTAGGCTTTTGGCCTAAGTGGGAGACAATCATCCCCATGGCTGGCTCGCCCCAGTGTGTGACGAGGAGGGTTCCTCGTCCGGTAAAAGCTCGAGGATGCACCACCGTAGTACACGGTGTAGTCCTCAGGGGGCGCCACGAAGGTCTCCTGTCGGTGCTCAGGGTAGTGCTGTAAATGGAAATCCGGTGCACCGAGGTGGTTGTCCAAATCCTCCCTCGAATATGATAGAGGACCCCTGAAAACACTGAACAAACTAGGCTGTGGAAGCCGGACCTCTAGCTCAGGTCCATTAGCAAAAACAACTCTATACATCAAATGTCCATATGAATTAGTAGTAACAAAATCATGAAGTTTCATGGCAGCAAGATCAAGTCTTTCGGAATCAACAATTCATCAGAAGGATCACAGGAAGACCAAGATCAGCTAAAACACGTGCAGCAATAATGCCTCCAAAGATGGGACCTTTGGCGGCAAGGCGGCGAGCAATCAAGGCACCAAGGTTGTAGGTTTTATTATTTTTAAGTGCATGAGCAAGAAAAGCTAGATGATAGCAAGAAATATTACTAGTGTTCTCTCTAGCAAGCACACTCGTGGCAAGATAATATGTGAAGTACCTGATGGCTGGAAATTGAATGTTCCTTATCTTACCACGCTGCACTCTACGGAGATCATCATAGCTCAGCTCATGGTAAAGATCCACAACTCGCGCGGCTCTGTTGATCTTCCTCGCTGTCCCAGATGGAGCAACACCTATGACCCTGCAAAATCTTTTCAAGTCCATGTTGCATGCACGATCATAAATCTTAAACTCAACAGTGGGGTTAAAAGTAGAGTTATTAAACTTAAAGCTTTCAACAAAAATCTTAGTGAGGTTAGCATATTGTGGCCTCTCATCCTGCATAAATTCCATCAAGCCAACATTGTTAATCATCCTTATGAAGTCATCATAAATCCCTGCATCTCTCATAAAGTTAAAGCATGGAAAAATAGATGGATGAGGAACACCATCATCTTCCTCTTCACCATTCTTGGTGCCAAAAGATCCTCATTGTATGATGGCCTAGGTGCACCTCTTGATCTTGAAGCCCTTGTTTCCCTTGAGGAGGATGGTGTTTGCCTCAAAGATTTCTCCATAAGTGTGTTTATCCATCTTCCTTTTCTGAAATTTTAAACAAACCTCATAAAAAATGATTTTGGAGTGGTTAAATCAAGGAAACACTAGGGAGACTTACTAGGGACTAAACATGCATCAAAACTAGTTAATCTAAACAAGAACAAGCATGCAAGCTCTAATAACATGTCACCTACAGTACCAAAATGCAAAGATATAAGCAACTAAACAAAATTCTATTTGGATAATCGGAGGAGTCACATACCGGAGAGCAATTGATCCAAATTTCAGCAGCAAAGATGGGCTGAGCAAGTAGATCGAAAAATTCGAGCAAGAGCAGCAAGAACACGAGTTTGAGCAATGGTGGTGTGTTGGTCGGGAGAGAGAAAGGAGTGGGAGGAGAGGAGTGAGTGGAGGGCCAGGTGGACCCCACACCAGGGCAGGGCGCGGCCTGCCCTCCACCGCGCCGTGGGGCGTGTGGTGGCCTGGTGGGTCCCCCTGGTCATCCTCTGGTACTCCCACGTTCCTCTTTAAAAACTAGGACTTAAATATTTTTCAGAATTTTTTGAAAACTTTTATTTCTGACATTTTCTGGGTATTTAAACAATGAAAACTAGACAAAATGAATTTATAAAGACCAAGCATTACTTAACTTTGCAAATTACAGTAGCAAAACAGTAGGTAAAAACAAAGTGAGAAAAAAAATGTTGTTTAGCAATTTTATGCATGTAAAACATATTTGTTAACAAGGTTGATCAAGTCTTGCCACCAAATACATTTTATATGACATAAAAGAATTAAACCACATTGAACAATCATGTTACCTTAAATGTATAGCTATAGATCCAATCATAAATATTGAAGTTCTTCATGAGGTTCATATATAGGGCAATCAATACTTCCCACTTTGATACTTTTAATATTGGTAATTGTATTAACTCCAAATATTTTGTCCAGCTTCTTGGGAAAATAAACAGTATGCTCTTTGTCATTAACATGGAAAGTCACTTTTCCTTTGTTGCAATCAATAACAGCCCCTGCAGTGTTAAGAAAAGGTCTTCCAAGAATAATAGACATATTATCATCTTCAGGCATTTCAAGCACAACAAAATCAGTTAATATCAAGCAATTATTAGCCACTTGAACAGGAACATCTTCACATATACCAACAGGAACAGCAGTAGATTTATCAGCCATTTGCAAAGATATATCAGTTGGTATCAATTTTTCCAAGTAAAGTCTCTTGTAAAGAGAAAAAGGCATAACACTCACCCCTGCACCTAAATCACATAAGGCAGTTCTAACATAGTTATTTTTGATTGAGCAAGGAATAGTTGGTATACCTGGATCTCCAAGCTTCTTTGGAACCTTACCATTGAAAGAATAATTAGCAAGCATGGTAGAAATCTCTTCATTAGGAATCTTTCTCTTGTTAGAGACAATATCTTTCATGTACTTTGAATAGGGAGGTAACTTAATAGCATCAGTCAAAGGAATTTGCAAAAACAAAGGTTTCATCCATTCACAAAATTTGTTATAATGTTCTTCTTCCTTAGATTTGAGTTTCTTAGTAGGAAAAGGCATTTGTTTTTGCACCCAAGGTTCTCTTTCATTACCATGTTTCTTAGCAAGAAAATCTTCTTTAGTGTACTTTTTGTTTTTAGAATGCTTTTCAGGTTCCTCTTCACTTTCCTCTTTATCAGAAGCATCATTCTTATCTTTATCATTAGCATGTTCATTACCACTCTCAGTTTCAGCATCAGAGATAGATATACTATTTGGATTATTAACATGCTCATTGTCTTTAATAGGTTCAGGAGATTCCTCAACATGTTTATGTTTCTTCTTCTTCTTTTTCTTAGAAGGAGTAGTAGTTTCATTTAGTTGAGAATCTTGCTCAATTCTTTTAGGATGTCCCTCAGGATATAAAGGATCCTGAGTGGAAGCACCACCTCTAGTTGCTATACCAAAAGCATGTTTATCATTTTCTCTAGAAGCATTATAGCAAATCTTTTTGCACTTTAGTCAATTGCTCAATTTGAGTTTGAACCATATGAAAATGTTTAATGAGTATTTTAACATCATTAGAAGTTCTTTCCAAAACATCATGCAAATGATTAATGACATGAGAATTCTTTATGAAGCTATTTTCTATTCTCCATTGAAATTGTTTTGCTTAACAATGAAATTATCAAACTCATCTAAGCATTGATCAGGAGGTTTAGAATAAGGGATATCTCTATCATCAAAGCGTTGGAGAGAGTGTACCTCAACTGTAGATGAGTGAGGAATTGGCTTACACAATTCTTCTATAGGTGGAAGATTTTTCACATCTTCAGATTTAATACCTTTCTCCTTAAGAGATTTCTTGGCTTCTCTCATTTCTTCATCATTCAATTCAATACACCTCTTTTCCTCGGTGTAGGTACCGGAGTTGGTTCAGGCAGGGTCCAATCATCATGATTTTGGCTTATCTTAGCCAATAATTCCTCGGCTTCATCTGGAGTTCTTTTCCTGAAAACACAACCAGCACAACTATCCAGGTATGTCCTAGATTCAACAGTTAGTCCATTATAAAATATATCAAGAAGTTCATTTTTAGCTAGTTGATGTCCAGGCCGAGCTCTAAGTAAAGAACAAAACCTTGCCCAAGATTCAGGCATTTTCTCTCCTCATTTTGCTTAAAGTTAAAGATTTTCTGTAAAGCAGCATGTTGAGCACTAGCAGGAAAATATTTCTGAAAGAAAGCATTGACTAAACCCATCGGGCTCTCAATAGATCCAGGAGATAAATCATTAAACCAAGTTTTAGCTTCATCTTTCAATGAGAAAGGGAAAATTTTAGTAACAAAGTAACTGCGTTTCTTAATATCATCAGAAAACAAACTACTCAGAGTAGAGAGAGTGTTCATATGTTCTACAGCACTTTCATTTTCAGTTCCTCGAAAAGGTTCTTTCTCAGCAATAGTTATAAAAGACAAGTCCACAGAGAAATCATAATCTTTATCTTTTATATTTATGGGAGATGTAGCAAATTTAGCATCAGGAGAAAGTTTATAGTTGACAGCACGTCTTTGAAGAAGATTTTTAATAGCATTAACATCTTTAGAGGTATCACAATTCATGCATTCATCAATAAAGTCATCATCAAGTTCAACATAAGTTTCCTCAAGATCATCACTAGTAGTTTCTCTGTTTCAGGTGAATAAGCAGGTGTAACAGGAGTTTCATTAGGTGTTTCAGTATTTTCAAGTTGTTTAGATTTAGCAATTGTAGCATCTAGAAAAGGACCTAGTGAACCTCTTTCATCAAGCACAGTAGAAGCATCATCAAATTCATCAGAAACATTCTCAGATTCAGCAGAAGTAGCAGCACGTGAAGCATGTGCATGTGGTGGTGTGACAAGTTGACTTATAACAGACGGTGAATCAAGAGCAGCAGAAGTGTTCAGAGTTGTACCTCTCCTTGTAGTGGATGGCAATATGCGAACCTTATCATCACGAGGTTTACCCATGATGAATGAATTGCAGCGAGCAGTATGACTCCCTGGTGAGCTTATAAATAGAGCTATGCTCCCCGGCAACGGCGCCAGAAAATAGTCTTGATGACCCACAAGTATAGGGGATCGCAACAGTCTTCGAGGGAAGTAAAACCCAAATTTATTGATTCGACACAAGGGGAGCCAAAGAATATTTATAAGCCTTGACAGATGATTTGTCAGTTCAGCTGCACCTGGAAGTAGACTTGCTCGACACAGTTTATCAGTAGCAACAGTTTTATGACAGTAGCAGTAGTGAAATAATAGCAGCAGTAAAATAAAGACAGCAGTAATAATTGCAGTAGACAGCAGGATTAAAATACTGTAGGCATAGGGATGGATGAACGGGCGCTGCATGGATAAGATAATTCATGAAATAGTACATAGGGCAATTGCAGATAAATAATAATAAGGTATCCAAGTAATAATCAATCATAAGCATGTGTTCCGTATTTAGTCGTACGTGCTCGCAATGAGAAACTTGCACAACATCTTTTGTCCTACCAGCCCGTTTGCAGCGGGGCCTCAAGGGAAACTACTGGTAATTAAGGTGCTCCTTTTAATAAAGCACCGGAGCAAAGCATTAACACTCCGTGAACACATGTGATCCTCACGTCAACCATCCCCTCCGGTTATCCCAATTTCTGTCACTTTGGGGCCTCGGGTTCCGGACAGTGACGTGTGTATACAACTTAGATATGATCCAAAACAATAATTATCATCATGATTCAATAACATGTTCAGATCTGAGATCATGGCACTCGGGCCCTAAGTGACAAGCATTAAGCATAATAAGTTGCAACAATGACATAAAGTACTACCGATGGATACTAGGCACCATGCCCTAACAAATCTCACAACTATTACATGAATGATCTCATCCAATCCCTACCATCCCCTCAGCCTACAGCGGGGAATTACTCACACATGGATGGGGGAGTCATGGATGGTCGATGGAGAGGCGGTGGTGATGATGATGGCGATGATCTCCTCCAATTCCCCGTCCCGGCAGGGTGCCAGAACGGAGTTTCTGATCCCCGAAATAGGGTTTTCGATGGCGGCGGAGCTCTGGATGTTTTCTGGAAAAAGTCGACCCCCGAAGTTTTTAGGTCAGAGGCTTATGTAGTCCAAAGGGGAGAGCTGGGGGCCACACAGGGGGCCACACCACCCCTGGGCGCGGCCAAGGGCCACCGCGCCCTGGGTGCGTGTGGCCCCTGTGCCTCCTCTTTGCTTCATCTTCTGGCTCCGTGGGTCTTCTGGAAAAATAGGTTTCTGTATTTTTCTGGAATTTTTCTGAACTTTGACTTTCTGCACAAAAACAAGACATCAAGGCAATTCTGCTGAAAACAGCGTTAGTCCGTGTTAGTTGCATCCAAATCACACAAATTAGAGGCATAACAATAGCAAAAGTGTTCGGAAAAGTGGATACATTTTGGACGTATCAGAGAGGTAGAGGTTTAGGTAATGTAGTATGAGTTTCTTTGTTTATGTCAGGTTTATTTTGGAATCCTAGGGGTCTGAATGACCCTGAAAAAAAGAATGCGATAATTGAGGCGATTAGAGATTATAAGTTAGGTTTCGTAGGCCTTCAGGAGACTAGAAAATCAGTTTATAATGATGTTTTTGTGGAATCCTTGTCTGGTCATTTTAATTTTACTTGGATAGGGTCGCCGGCTAGAGGTTTTGCTGGGGGAGTTTTGTTAGGAATTAACAATGAGACTTTTGATATTTTGGAAGCTGATGTTGGTTTATATTATGCTAGATATTTAGTGAAATATAAGGTTAATGCCTTGGTTTGGAATGTGGTTTCGGTGTACGGAGCTCCTCATGATAGAGATAAATTAGCGTTTCCGATAGAACTGGTTCATGTTTTGAATGCGAATGCTTTCCCGTTGTGGCTGGAGGAGATTTTAATTTAATTAGAAAAAGTAGTGAGAGTAATAAACCTAGACGGTTGTCTAAGTGGTCGACGCTTTTCAATGCTATTATTAACAATAAAGAGTTGATGGAGTTGGCGTTGATGGGGAGGAAGTTTACATGGTCGAACAACCAAGAAAGTCCAACGATGGCGAAATTAGATAGGATTCTAGTTAGCCCTGAATGGGAAAAAGAATTTCCATTAGTAGCTGTTAGAAGTTTCCCTAGAGTTATTTCAGACCACACAGCTCTGATCATGGATGTGTGCATAGAAAAAGTTAATGTTACGAGTTTATTTCGCTTTGAGTTGTGTTGGTTCTTATGGCAGGATTTAAATGAGGTAGTGTCAAAAGCTTGGTTTAAAAGTTATGGTGGTAAAAGTTTTTTAGACTTCTGGCAAAATAGGAATAGGGGTGTTAGAAGTAATTTGAAAGGTTGGAATATTAATTATAATAGCGCTTATAAGAAGGAGAAAAAGTTTCTGATCACAGAAATTGATAGAATTGATAAAGAAAGTGAAATTGTTGGGTTAGAGTTGGATGTGTTCTTGTACAAAAAAGATCTAGAACGCAGGCTTAATGTGATAAATAAAGAAGAAGAGTTAAAATGGATTCAAAGGGCGAAAGAAAAAGAGTTGTTGGAAGGTGATGCTATGACCTCTTGTTTTTTTGCAAAAGCAAGTGGTAGGAGGAGAAAAACTAGGATCCTGAGTTTGGAACAGGACGAGGGTTTAATACAAGGAGATAGAGATGTGTTGTTATATGCTACTAGTTTTTATAAAGCGCTGTTTGGTCCTGTTTCTAGTAATATCAATGTAAAGTTGGAAGTGCCGGTAGATTGTGTTTTAGGGGAAGTGGAGAGAGATTTTCTAGAACAAGAGTTTTTCTTAGATGAGATTAGGGTTGCTCTTTTTCAGATGAAGCATAACAAAGCGGCAGGCCCCGATGGGTTGCCGTCTGAGTTCTATCAACACTTCTGGCACATGTTGAAGTTTGATTTGTTAGCCTTATTCCAAGAATTTTATCATGGTAGATTAGATATAGCTAGATTGAATTATGGTATACTGACTCTTTTGCCTAAAAGTAGTGATGCTAATAAAATAAAGATGTATAGGCCTATCTGTTTAATTAATGTTATTTTTAAGTTGATTACTAAAGTTATCAATAACAGAACTATAGTAATGGCAGATAAAGTGGTAGCGCCAGTTCAGACTGCTTTTATAAAGGGTCGGTTTATTTTAGATGGAGTGGTAATTTTAATTGAAGCTTTACATGAAGTGGTTAGAAAGAAAAAGAATGTGATTATGTTTAAAGTAGATTTCGAAAAAGCGTATGATAAGATAAATTGGAACTTTCTGTTAGAGGTACTTAGGATGAAGGGTTTTCCGGATAGATATATTAAATGGGTTAGAGAAATTATCAGTAGTGGTAATGTAGCAGTGATGGTGAACGGACAACTAGGACCATATTTTAAGACAAAAAAAGGGTTGCGCCAAGGGGACCCCCTTTCTCCGATCTTGTTTGATATAGCAGTGGATGTGTGACAGGTTCTTATTAGGAGAGCACAGGATAGTGGGTTGATTAGAGGGATTATACCTGATTTAGTGGATGGAGGGTTAAGTATGCTACAATATGCCGACGATACAGTTTTTTTCCTGGAAGCTAGTGAAGAGGATGCTTTACATTTAAAGTACTTGTTGTGTTGTTTTGAACATTTGTCTGGGTTGAAAATTAATTTTCATAAAAGTGAAGTTATTTGTTTCGGAGAAGCCAAAGTAAATAGTGAGAGGTATAGAGACATTTTTACTTGTGTGGAAGGAACTTTACCTTTAAAGTATTTAGGAATCCAGCTCATAGTGCTAGATTAAGGAATAGTGACTGGAGAAACGCAGAGGAGAAAATGGAGAAAAAACTTGGTATGTGGCAAGGTAGATTTATGTCTTATGGTGGTAAATTAGCTTTAATTCAAGGTAGTTTAAGTAATGTTCCTTTTTTCATGTTGTCGATGTTTGGGTTGCCAAAAGGGGTGGAGAAGAAGTTTAATTTTTATAGAAAAAGAATGTTGTGGGACGAAGTGGAGGATGAGAGTAAGATGCATTTGGTTAATTGGGAGAGTGTGTGTCAACCCAAGGACCAGGGGGGTCTTGGCGTAGTAGATTTGCGTACAATGAACATTAGTTTACTTTGTAAATGGTTGTGGAAACTAGAGAACGAAGAAGGCATTTGGCAAACTTTAATTTTGAGGAAGTATTGTAGTAAAAATTTACTAGTAGAAGTTAAAAGGAAAGCGGGGCAGTCGCATTTTTTCCAAGGTATATTAGGGGTAAGGGAACATTTTTATAGGTATGTTAGGAAGATAGTAGGTAATGGTTTGAGAACGCGTTTTTGGGAAGATTTATGGCTTGGTGATGTTCCTTTTAAGATCAGATTTGCTAGACTGTATAATATTACTTTTAGTGCTGGTTGTACGGTTGCGAAAGTTCTTGAAGATGACTGGGCTAATGTTAGGTTTAGGCGTGCGTTAAGTGGAGAAAATTTAGATTCTTGGAACGAGTTGAAAAAGTTGTGTTCGAATGTACAGTTGTCGGAGCAGAATGATAAATGTCAGTGGTTGTTGACGAAATCAGGTTTGTTTACTGTAAAATCTCTCTATAAAGCTCTTAAGGTTAACCAGTTTGACTGTGAGTTTAAAAAACTTTGGTTCCTTAGAGTTCCAGCTAAAATAAAGGTCTTTTTGTGGTTGATTTGTAAAAAAAGTATCTTGACTAGAGATGTGTTAAACCATAGAGGAAGTAAGGTTGAGAAAAGCTGTCTGTTTTGTAGTAGAGATGAGAGTATTGATCATCTGTTTATTCATTGTCCATTAGCTAGATTTGTTTGGAGTGTAATAGAATGTGCTTTTGATATTAAAATTCATGTTTCTTCTGTTAATGAATTAGTTAGTTGGGTGTTCAGGTTTCCTATTAGTATTAGGAATGTAATTGCTGTAGGTGTGGCAACGGTGTTGTGGGCTGTTTGGAAGACTAGAAACTCTGCTTTTTTGATAAAGTTTATCCTTATGATCTTAGCTGTGTAGTAGTTAAAGTGGCTCACTGGTTAAGCAATTGGTCCGAGTTACAGATCCGAGGACTACGAGAGCTGCAAATCAAAGGAGCAAAGGCGCTGCTGCGAGTGGCAGCGGAGGTGTTTAGCAAAAGGAAGGGGTGGGTGCCGATGACGAAGAGGATCTCTGACTGCTGAGGTGATAAAAGTTCTGAAAGGTAGAAGTGAAGAAGAGGAAAAAGATACCAGGAAAAGAAAAAGAGGTGGACAAGAAATAAAAAGTAGTTGTTTAGGGATGTGTTGTTGCTTCATGATTTACTTCAGTAATGTTTCGTTGTTGGCTACGAGAAGTTGATGATGAGGTGTAAGTTTTGGATTCTATTGGCTAGCAGTTTGGTTTTGGTTGCTGTTAGAAAAGTAGAGAGATTTGGAGGGATATGCTGAGCACAAAACTTTGTATTATGGGTTTCATTTTGATGAAATGAAATCGGGGGCGGAGCCCCTTCAATCTAAAAAAAATTTCCTTCTCTCTTCTTGATGGACCACGGAATAAAGCGCCTGCCTTTTCAGTCTCAAATTCCTTACGTAACTTTTTAATTTTTCGTTTTACATCTCCGAATTTCTTTTTCCTCCAATCCGTCAGCTCCACCTGCATATGCATTAGGGCATCATTGATCCCCAGCAAGCCTTGCTCACCCGACCTTTGCTGCCACCCATCTAATATTGCTTGTGCATGCGACGTTCGTATAGCCTCCATGGTAGTTTTTTTTTACGGGCTGACCTAATCATACCGTCCTAGGCATGTACGTGTTGAATGCGAATTCTTAATTACCAGGGCCCATGTCTTGACGTGAGATTCGTAACATTAAACAGTTTTTTTTTTGATGATATTTGATTTTGTTTGGGTTTTTTTTTTTTTTGAGAAAATTTTGTTTGGGTTGCTCACCACATATACCATGTGGTCGTAACATTAAGCAGCTGATGTAGGTAGTCTCGTATACGGCTAACGTTTTTAAACCGACGCGGCTGGGAGTAGATCTTGTCAACCTAAATCGTGTCTAACATGTTACGTGACCACTATTATATTCTTAAAATCTCAGCCGTATATTTTAGATCTAACAACTAAAATTAATTAAGATGATGTGGATTAACCTGGTGCCTCGAAAAACTTACTCATTTTGCTTTTAGTATATAATAGATACCACCAACGCGACCCCCGCAGGGATCGAATTTCATTACCAATTGATAACGAAATACAGCCAACAGCATCCCAGTGCACGATCCAAAAGCAAAAAACAAAAGAGGACTATCTCCAAATACCTCCCAACCTCGATCTTTTTCTTGAAATCTTTTATTGCAATCCCTCTCGCAAAAACCAGCCCCTTGGCCCGTATGGGGGTGTTTCTATTCAACGCCGGAAAGAGTGCGATTTCTCGGCTCTTGCTTTGGCCAGCCACCCTAAGGGGTGGCAAAACTCTTATGTCTACTGCAAAGACACATCCCCTGAAACAGACGAAGCCCGGTTCCCGGCCTATAGGAATTCTCCCTCTTAGTATCAGTACCCGGCTTTTCTACGAATACAATGGAGAGACCACTGATAGCATGCGCTATTCAGAGATCACTCTTTTGGATGATCAGATCATGAAGAACGCCAAGAGACTTCTTGGTGAGAAGAAAACTGCCATTGCGCTGACTGGACTCGCCCCATTCAGTGCCAAGAATAAACCCTCTACGGTAAAAATCGCTCTTTCTTTTGCAAATTGTAACCCGGTATTTTATGTATTCCATCTTGCTTATTTACTTCCTTTTTCCTCAGGACTCCAAGTGGTGGAGCGCAGATTATACTCCCACGTCCTCTTCTGATGAAGAAGACACTGAATCCGACGAAGAAGAAGAAGAAGGTGAGCCAGACTCCCTAGGCCGGCTCTTCCTCGACCTAATTAACAGCGAAGTCTCTCAAAGGGACACTTCTACTGATAACCCGGCTCCTCTTATTCCAGGCCCCACTGACCCGGCACCTGACATTTTGCCGGGTCCACAACCTACTGAACCTCCTACCCACAAGAGAACTCGTGCTGCTGCTGCAAAGGTGCCTTATTCTCGTCTTTCAACTTATATGATGTACTCATCTCAACTCCAAGCACAAACACAGGAAAAAGAAGCTGAGAAGGAGGCCGAGGCAAACAAGAGGCCCTGGATCCGGTCTTCGTCAACCCACGTTTCATTGAGCACAGGTATCCCTCAACGCTCTTTGTCAAGCTGGGCCAAATCCATCCAGAAGACGCCCAGCAAAAAGTATCCTTTGGCTGGCAAAATCCGGACACCTAAACGCTCTCGTTTATCAGATTCTTCCTCGGATGCTGTTAGCACACCCGAGGATTTCCAGATCAATTCCGGGTTAGAAAAGCTCTCACACTTTGTTCCATTCTTCCTTATTTCACTATCTGGTCAACTAACCAACTTACTTTGCTACAGCGCCAAGGCCATCGTGGAAGAAGACCCGGATTCTCCTCCAGCCGCGTCTCCTCCACCCACAACAACTGAACCTTCTCCAATGGAGGTGCAAGTCGAGGAGGCAGGTCAGAAAGAAGAATCAGCTGCTGAAAATTTAGTTGCATCTCCAAAAAGCCCACGCACAGCTGCTCCAGAGCCGTCTCCCGATGCCCAATCACCCGGGTTAGGGTCTGGCACCAAAGAATATGACCAGGAAGTACAGATCACCGGGTCTCGTCAAGGCCGGCTCCTGGCGTTTCTCAAGTTATTGCCAAGATTACTACTCCTGAGATCAAGGTGGATCCCTCTGCCAAGGGCAAGGACCCAGTTCCTTCTTTCGACTTGGCGGCTCTGGACTCCATGTCCACACCGGCTCTTTGTGAGGAATACGTCTCTCGCCTTTCTCATCACAAAAACTTGGAGACTGAACTTGTCTCTTTACTTCAGAAACGATACCAGGTACTCCTTTTATTTTTCTTGCTACCTCTTGCATAGCTATACTCTGCCTAGCCCCCAAGCTCCAAGATTATCACTTGTTGATGAACTTGGTGCTTGAAACACAAATGACTTAGATAAAACTTTCAACCCTGTAGCCTCCAAGGCCCGGGTTGTATGTTTACAACAAGCTGGGACTTCAACTGTGAAATTTTCAGAACCTCTCACTGCACATAACAAATTTTGAACGCTGTAGCCCCCAAGTGCCGAGTTAGCTGCCCTCAGCAACCTGGGACTTTTGCACCTTTCACTTCACAAATAAATTAGAACTTCGAACACTGTAGCCCCCAAGTGCCGGGTTAGCTGTCCTCAGCTACCTGGGACTAATACTCATGAAATTTTGAACTTTTACGCCTGTAGCCCCCAAGCGCCGGGTTGCATGCCTGCAGCAGCCTGGGGCTCCATATTGATCAAATATTAACAAAAGTTCAACACTTATAGCCCCCAAGATCCGGGTTAACTTTCCTACAATAACTTGGGGCTTGACTATACATTTCTTTCTGATTTATATCAACAGGAACATGTGAGCAAAGCAAGTGAAGAGATTGCTCGGCTGCAAGGAGCTTTGAAAGCTGAAACTGATAACCGGGCTGCTACCCAAGAAAAATTGAAGGACTTGGAACTGTCTGTCAATAACCTCACCCAAGAAAACACTGAACTGAAAACAGAGATGCAGGACCACGAGGAGAACTTTAAGGAGCAGCAGAACACATTGCAGAAACAGCTGAATGATGTCACCAGTGAGCTAACCCGGCTCAAGAAAATGATCACTGCAATGGTCGCTTCTCTTGTTGGTAAGTGTAAAATTCTCAAACCCGGCCAATCTTACACGATCCAAACCCAGTTTGTTGCATTCACATAACCTTGTTTTTTGTATATGCAGGCCCACGCGATGGCAACATCCAAAAAACTGCTTCTGAAAAGATCAAGTGCATGTACACCCTGGTGCGCCAACTGTACTTTGGAAGCTGTGAAGTAATCAAGGCTGCGAGGAACTGGGAAAACCTGCCAAGTACCTATACTGAGGTGCTGGGTCATCTTTCTACAATGCCAGACTGGATCCAACTCTTGAAGAAATCCGCTTGCAGAGCCGGGGCGATGCGTAGCTTGGCCTTGGCCAAAGCCTACTACCCCAATCTGGACCCGGGTCCACTTGCCTCAGGCTTTCCTCAGTACAACGCTGATGGCAGCAAGTTTGACAGGAAATCCTACGGCCGGGTTGTGAAGCAGACCCGGTACGTGGCCACCCAAATTGCCAATAGCCTGAAACTAAACTCTGTGCAGTATGGCTATAATGAGGCCAATGAGGAAGTTGTTGACGATGAACCACAACGCATCGACCTCCTCCAAAGCTACAAGGACTCCATTACTGCAGAACAAACTGCTCCCAGCTCCGCTGCAGCTCCAAGTTCATCTACTCCAACTGTTCCACCTCCATCACGAGCTCCAGTGGAAGATGAAGATGAAAGCTACTTCCAATCCCTTCACCTCATCACCTGGTGCGGGGATGGAGCCCCCAAGACCCGGGACGCGGAAGCAGAGGCGGCAGAGGATGACTCGGCGAGTGCCAAGGACAGCACTCCGGCCACAACTCTTTCCGCTAACCCGGCGCCTGAAGCTGGCTCTTAGGAACTTATGCAGATGTTGTGTCTCTGCCAAAAAACTATCTCATTCGACCCTTGGGGCATTTTATTGTAATAACTTAGCTCTTTTGATACTATGCCTGTGATGTGTGCTCATGCACTGTTAAACCTTGGTTGAATCATGTGATATCTTGAATGTCCAAATATTTGGCTGTCTGTGCTTTTGATGACCCTTTTGATTTCTTTAACTGTGAGCCGGCTTTCGCATGGATACCCTGTCGCTACTTCTCTGAGAAAAACAGGGTCGAACCAAGTCCCAATGGGCCTCATGGTTGATTTAATTTTCAGGTGAGCAATCAGGCCATATAATCGCGAGTCACATCAGCTCAACAGCAAGATAACCAAGAATAAACTGGTGGCATAAAAGCCGGGTCTTGGGATTGCAGCCGCAAACTATTGAAGTAAGAGCCCTCAAGACCTGGATCAATGTTTATAAAGTAATGGCTTAATTATGCAACATTACCCCATTGATCCACATACTGGTGGGATGCACTCTTTGGGCATCCTCAAAGATAAAAACAACCATAACACTTGTTCAATGAAATAAAACATAAACAACTGACACTTAAAACTAAACAGGTATACTACGAAATTCAAATTACTAAAGCTATGAACTGCTCTGCCGGGTCACAAACTTTGAGACCCGGGTAATCATATGAGCCGGGTCCTGGGGAAATAACTTAGCTACCTCAATAACCAGCCCCCAAGACCAAGCTAAGCAAAAAAACTGCTACAGCATATTTTAAACCAAGAAAATAACCGGCTTACGAGTATAAACTGAAAAGTAAACTGAAAGAACACAAGTTTCTGTTCAACCTTCACTTTATTGATAGAAAAGGTTAGGTCAGCAAGCCGCCTAATTAAAAACTTTCCAGCCCCCTTAGGTACCCTGGTAAGGAAAAGAGCGCGTCTGAAACCTGCTGCCTGTTACATCGTGTGTTACATATGATATCTCTTTCTCATGCTAAGTATAATATGGGCGCAGCTGGGCAATATTCCACGGCCGCTCACGCTCTTCCAATGAAAAGGTGGAGTGTGTTGTGTCATTTACAGTCTCTGATTTTTCTCTAGCATCCACCAGATAGTATGAACCATTGTTCAATTTCTTGCTTATAATGAAGGGCCCTTCCCAAGGAGGAGATAACTTGTGCATCCCTTCCTTGGACTGCACCCATCGCAGCACTAGATCACCCTCCTGAAAAGTGCGAGTTTTAACCCGGCGACTGTGATACCGCCTCAAATCTTGCTGATATACTGTTGATCTTTCCAGTGCTTGCTCTCTGTTCTCCTCTAGCAAGTCCACAGAATCATGCCGGGTCTGCTCGTTTTCTGTTTCAACGTAAGCCGCCACGCGAGGCGAGTCATGAATAATATCACTTGGCAAAACTGCCTCTGCCCCATATACCATAAAGAAAGGGGTCATCTTTGTGGATCTGTTTGGTGTTGTGTTGATTCCCCAAACTACTGATGGCAACTCCTCAACCCACGCTCCGGCGGCTCTAAGGCACGGGACCCGGAGACGTGGTTTTAAACCTCGAAGTAGCTCTTGATTTGCTCGTTCAACTTGTCCATTGGCTTGAGGATGAGCAACTGAAGCAACATCCAAACGTATACTATTGTTTCCATAAAACTTTGCCATCTCTCCAAGGGACATGTTAGTACCATTATCTGTGATGATACTATGGGGATACCCAAACCTGTGTATGATCTGCTTCAAAAATTTGACTGCTGTAGCTGCTTCACAATTTGTAACAGGCATCACCTCAACCCACTTTGTAAACTTGTCAATGGCAACCAAGAGGTGGGTTTTCTTGCAAGGAGACATGCTGAAAGGACCCACCATATCAAGCCCCCAAACTGCAAAAGGCCAAGTCAAAGGTATTGTCGCAACTCCTGAGCCGGCACATGAATCTGTCTTGCATACCTCTGGCACCCATCACATCTATTCACCAAGCGCTCCGCATCTGCCTGGGCTGTGAGCCAAAAGAACCGTGTCTGAAAGCTTTGCTACTAAAGATCTTGTTGAAGCATGATGACCACAATCTCTCTCATGAATCTCTTTCAAAATTTGCCGGCCCTCCTTTCCAGATACACATCTCGGAAATACTCCTGAGACACTTCTCTTATATAACTCGCCATCAATAACCACGTAGGCCTTGCACCGGCGCACAATCTGCCGGGCTATAACTTCCTGCTCTGGCAACTCTCCACGCAAAAGATACGCCAAGTAAGGTTCTGTCCACTCTGGAATTTCATAGTTGCTGCTACCAACTGTGAACCCGGGTCTTCCTGACCGCCAGCTCTTCCGCATCCTGAAGATTGACTGATGGAGTCCATAGCTCGTCCAAGAAAACATTAGGTGGAACCGGCTCTCTGCGTGAGCCGAGTCTTGATAAAGCATCTGCAGCATCATTTTTCCTGCGATCAATGTGATCACCTGGTAGCCTGAGAAAACCCGGCTACCCTGTCCACCTCTCTTCTGTAAACCGCCATTGTTGCATCTTTCCTATCCCAAGTTCCTGAAACTTGCTGCGCCACAAGGTCTGAATCCCCATAGCACTTGATACGCTTGATGTTCATCTCTTTGCCATACGCAAACCATGCAACAAGGCCTCATACTCTGCCACATTGTTAGAACAATCAAAGTGAATTTGCAAAACATAGCTCAACTTATCACCTTTGGGAGAAGTTAACACAACTCCAGCTCCTGAACCTTGCTCTTGCTTAGACCCATCAAAGTGCATAACCCAAGACTTGAGACTCGGGGTGAGAGGTGGTGCGCTCAACTGTGTCCAATCATTAAGAAAATCAGCCAACGCTTGAGATTTGATAGCTGTGCGAGGCACATAATCAATGTGATAATCCCCCATCTCGATTGCCCACTTGGCAATTCTTCCTGTAGCTTCTGAATTTCTGATGATATCTGCTAAGGGTATTGAACTGACCACGTGATTGGATGCTCCTGAAAATACGGTTTCAACTTTCTACTTGCCATGAAAACACCAAACACTAGCTTCTGCCAGTGTGGGTATCGCTGCTTGCCTCTGATAGCACCTCGCTAACATAGTAAACCGGTCTTTGGAACGGGTTCTCTTTTCCTTCTTCCTTACGCTCGACCACCACCACGGCACTCACAGCTTGAGGCCCGGCAGCGACGTATAAAAGCATGGGTTCCTTAGGACCCGGGGCCGCCAAAACTGGCGCTTCTGATAACTGCTTCTTCAAAGCCTCAAATGCCTCATCTGCTTCTTGATTCCACACAAAGTTGTCTGTTTTCTTCAATAACTTGTACAAAGGGATTGCTTTCTCTCCGAGCCGGGAAATAAACCGGCTTAGCGCGGCCACACAACCTGTCAACTTCTGACATCTGCCAACTCCTCTGGTTTTTTCAAACTTTGGATGGCTCTGATTTTCCGGGTTTGCCTCAATTCCACGCTCTGACACAATGAAACCAAGCAATTTTCCCGCTGGAACTCCAAACACACACTTTGTAGGATTGAGCTTCATCTTGTACTTCCTTAATTTTTGAACGTCTCTGTAAGGTCATTAATAAATGACCCGGCTTTCTCTGACTTGATCACCACATCATCCACATAAGCATGCACATTGCGCCAATCTGATCATGAAAACAATTCTGGATACACCTCTGATAAGTTGCTCCTGCGTTCTTCAACCCAAAAGTCATGGTCTTGTAACAAAAAGCACCAAAGGGGGTGATAAACGACGTCTTTTCCCAATCTTCCTGTTAAGCTTGATCTGATGGTAACCTGAATATGCATCCAGAAAACACAAGAGCTCGCTGCCTGCAACTGCGTCAACGATTTGATCGATGCGCGCAGTGCAAACGGGTCCTTGGGACAATACCTGTTCAGGCTCGCAAAATCAATACACATCCTCCACTCATTATTTTTCTTCAGAACCAAAACCGGGTTAGCTAACCACTCTGGATGAAACACTTCCATGATAAAACCGGCCTCCAAAAGCCGGGCTATCTCCTCTCCTATAGCTTTTCTTCTCTCTGCATTCATTTTTCTCAAACCCTGTTTTACCGGCCTTGCCTTAGGATCAACATGTAAGCGTGCTCAGCGAGTTCAGTTGGAATGCCTGGCATGTCACTAGGTGTTCATGCAAAAACATCCCGATTCTCACGGATGAACTCGATGAGCGCGCTTTCCTATTTGTCAGTTAAGTTGGTCCCTATGGCGAATTGCTTGGAGGAATCCCCAGGCACAAAATCCACCATTTAGTATCTTTTGCTGCTTCGAACTTTGCCCTGTCATCTTCTATTGTTGGTTTCTTGATGCCGTGTTATCCTGCGGGTCAAGATTTGATCTGTAAGCTTTCAACTCCTCTCTAGCACAAGTTTGTTCTGCCAAGGCTGCATCTCCCTCATCGCACTCTGCTGCAATTTCCCTGTTGCCATGCACTGTGATGATCCCCTTGGGACCCGGTATTTTCAACTGCAAGTACACATAACACGGTCTGGCCATGAACTTGGCATAAGCCGGCCTTCCCAACAACGCATGATAAGGACTTGGAAATTTCACCACCTCAAAAGTGAGCCACTCTGATCTGAAATTATGTATAGACTCGCCAAACGCAACCTCCAATGAAATTTTTCCCTCTGGTGTGGCTGATTTCCTAGGAACTATACCGTGAAAAATTGTTGATGTTTTCTGCAGCTGTGACTCCTACAAACCCATACGTATGAACGTTTCCTAGTATAAGATATTAATACTACTGCCACCATCCATCAGAACCTTTTTTTAACTCAAAGCCATGAACTTGGGGAGCAACGACCAAAGCAAGCAGACCCAGGTGTTCCACCACATCCGGGTGATCTGCTCTGCTCCACGTGATCGTATGCTCTAACCACCTCAAATACCTCGGAACTCCAGCAACCACTGTATTAACCGCCCTTTTAACTATGTTTCTCTCTCTCTTGGTTGTGCCACTAGTGTATATATGATATTGACCAAGTTGCCTTGGCTGCTGTGAAAATCCACCCTGATTACTTGTGTTCTGGCCCTGACCCGGGTTTCCGTAGGTACCGCATTTGCTCCAGTCAAAGGCCTAGCAGCCGGGTTAGCACTCGGGCCGGGTCCTCCACTTCTATTTGCTCCCTGCAAAGCTCGCTGTACCTCGTTGTTTTTCCACCTGTTCAAATCTACACACTGTGCCAATGAATGATTGGCGGGTCTGTCGTTCTTGCTATGACGAGGACACGGCATTCTGAAAGCCTCTTCGGTGCTCATTGGACGTGATCCTTGATAACTATTTCCACTACTATAATTCCCACTGTTGCCTTGGTAACCCCTGTTTTCCTGATAACCTCTGCTTTCCTGATAACCTCTGTTTTCCTGATAATTCCCATCCATCCTTTGCCTCTGAAACCCGGCATTGGTGTTTGCCACTAGCTCTGAATTTCCCTCATTAAGACCACGCTTGTGCTGATTCTGGTTATTATTGTTGTTTCCCGGGCCATTGTTGTTCCTGCCTCCATTGTTCACAGTGCCTTTCCCTTTCTCTTCCTCATTATCATCCTGGGTCTTGTCCGTAGCTGCGTGCCTATTGCAAGCATCCATCAATTCTGCCATGGTGACCGGCTTAACCCGGTGCCCTTCCTTCATGCGACCCAGTTTCTGGACCAGAGGAGCGTACTTACAAGTTTTCTCCATTAATGAAATTGCGTCCTTTGGCTCGATACCAGATGAGGAGTGCAGGATCTCCGTGACCCGGCCCATCCAATGACGCGCTGACTCGCCCTTCTTCTGTACACAACGATCAAGATCCTCAATAGAAAACAACCGCTTGCACGTACCCTGAAAATGCTTGATAAAAATTGCCTTCAACTCATCCCAGGAATTGATGGACTTCTCTGGCAGATTTTTGAACCACAACTTTGCTGCACCATCACTCATCATCAAGTACATGTACTTTGCACAAACATTCTCTATGGCATTACGTATACACATTGCCATCTCGTAACTGCTCAACCAGCTTGCCGGGTCCATGCTTGGCTCATAATTGGATATCTTGCTTGGCTTCTTGAACTTCTCAGGGAAAGGCTCCGCTCTAATGGCATCTGAAAGACACTTTGGCCCAGCTAAATTAGAAGAACTTGCTAAAAAATTGTTATTACCTGGCGAGCTCGCAGATGCTGCTGGTGTGGGACCCGGTCCTCCTTGTGGTACTCCTGCTGCAGGTACTGCCGGGTTTGCGTTGATTGCACTTCTTCCCGCTCGCGATCTATTGACTATCTGCTGAGCCACAGAAATTGCAGGGGCGGGTTGGTGCTGCTGATTGTTCTGGTTCTGTTTCTGCTGGGGCGGGTTTTGCTGCTGTGCCGCGGCAGGCCCGGCCAATGGCGGGTTACCTCCGCTGCGGCTCTTACTACGATAAGTTGTGGTATGATGCGCACTTTTCTCCCTTGAATACTGAACTTGCTGAACAACTGCTGTACGCAACATATCAATGGCACGCCGGGCTTCAATCTCTGCTGGCGAGTCTCCCAATGGAATACGGTCAAGTGCCAACGTTGCAGCATACATGTTATCCGCCGGATTTGAATAGTGACCCGCCGGCGTGTGGAACCTTGGTGTTCTGGGCGGCAGACCCGGATTTGCCCTGGCTCCCCCAGCAGGCAAACCCGGCAATGCTGCTGCTGCAACACCGGCTCCCCCTGTTCCTCTATTTGGCTCTGCGCTTGTCCTAGCCACTGGTGCCACCTGAGTTGCACCAATGGGCTGATTTTCTGGGGTTCTGAACAGTGCTGCTATGGGCACTGGGTTTGCTATATTTTCCCCACGAGCCAGCCGGCTCTGGTGCCTCCTCTGGTGAACCCGGGTCATCTCATTGAGACGATTTTCTTCAACCTCAATTTGCTTATTTCTTGCTTCTATCTCTTGCCTTTCTGCCTCTGCGTTTCTGTGCATCTGTTCCAAAGCTCGGCGTGCTGTATCTAACTCTATTGCTCTAACTGCTGCGTTTTCTGGGGTAACCAACCTCGTGAGAGCTGATTGATCTAGGACCAGGCCATTGTTAAACAAGGCCGGGGCAGCAGCTGTGTTGCTTCTTTCTTCTCCTTGAGCCCGGTTATGCAGGAAACCGAAGCTGTTTCTGTATCTTGCCGTGTCTTCACTTTCTTCTGACACCGAAGCCGGGTCTCCATCAGCTCTTTGATCCACCAGCTCCAGCACTGGTGGCACTTGTTGCTGCTGTTGACCCGGAGTAAACGCAGGTGGCACAATAGCTGACGGTGATGCTCCCACGTTGGTTGATGGGGCTGTGTAAACCGCCACCCTCCTAACCGGGCTTGGGCTGGACTCTTGCTCCTCTTCATCCTCTTCTTCTACCTCATATCTGAACCGGCCTTCAAACAGGGGCAAGATCGATTCTGAATCTGCATGGTCCATCACGTCACCCGGGATCTGAGCCGGGTCTCCTGATCGTCCCTCAAGCGTGTCCAGGGCCAGCTCAACTTCAGCGATGCCAACTGATTCTTCTCCATCAGATTGAACAATTGTGGCGGCTCCTGACACAGATTCATAGTCTTCATCACTAGCAGATCTAGTTGTAATCATACCAACAAAAACATTGAACTTGCCAATTGGAATAACATCACCTGACTCAAGTAGATCTGATTCCGGCCCCCAGCCAGAATCATCAACGATGGATTCCCCTTGCGCATTGACAGTGATCTGGCCAAAAACGAAGTTCTCCACTCCTTGCATTGCTTCTCCCATGATGGTGACACCTTTGGACGCGGTTCCCACAGACGGCGCCAACTGTCGTGGGGTAGATAACACGGCAGATGCTACTTTGGGGTAGCTTGAGTTTTTGGGCAAGGCGACTCTGGTATCAGGGAGATTGTTTAGCACTGCAGGGACAAAGGGTTTACCCAGGTTCGGCCTCTCCATTGGAGATAAAGACCTACTTCCTGCTATCTTATTATTGATCTCGATCTCGATAACCCGGCTACGACAACAGAGCCGGAGCTCGATCTAGGTTACAAGGTTCGTGTGTTTCTCTCTATGGTTCTCTCGCCTAAGCTTGGATCGAAAGGTTCTATCTAACTAGGGCTCAGGGACCGGGTTATATAGATAACCGGGTCTCCTGGCGCTGTACAAGGTAAGCCGGGTTCTACCCAGACTCAGAGTCCTACTCTAGATCTTCTGGTCTTCGTGTCCTCCAAGTCCTGAACCGCCTCTTGGACCCTCTAGAATCTTTCCTTCCTTAGCCGGGTCACCGCCAAACCCGCTGGCCCAACATCGTAACCCGGCCCATGCTGATGGTTAGCTGGCCTGGCCGGGCCTCCTGCCTGGCGGGTCATGCTTCTCTCTTCATGGACCTACCGGGTTATCATCCCCCCATCAAGTTGGTTAGGACGCCCCCGATGAGGGCGTTTTGTTATGTATGGGTGAGCGTTCGTGGGCCTCCTTTGTCCTTTTTGTGTGAGACCTGACAGAGAAAACCAACAGTAACAAGCCTACACCTGCTCGAGGCCTGGCCCTGAAGACCAAGAGGAGGACAGACAGAGGCCAACTGATCAGCGAAGTCGACAAGCAAGGGAAGCCCATGGGCATCTTAAAAAGGAAGCCCATGGGCCTATTTGGGGGAGGAGAGATGTAGCACTGACTCGGTTGAGGGGCAAATCTGAATTATTCTTCCTTCTCACTAACCTGCATGTCCGGTGATTTAAACACAGACTCCGCGTGAAACTATGATTATTTGCATCAATTATTGCTATCTGACACTAAAAATTCCACCACAAATCCTTTGGTCCAACACACGCACGTTGTTCTGGGTATACGATGTAACAGCCAGGTTTGTGGCAGCAGTAATACAGAAGCTAACTGATATGCACGTCAGTGCGGCGCATTCACCGCAGCTAGTCCTGTACTAGTATTTCCCAACACCCCACACATCGTCCTCTCGTGGCACTCTTGCAACATCACAGCTTCGAATTCACAATCACATACTGAAGAATAATCAAACCACGCTGCCACCAGCACACAGGTTGATTGTCGTCTTTACCACCCGACCACGCAAGAGTAACGACCTTCGCCGCAATCTCCGCAACCTGTCTCGCCAACAAGCGCGCGGAACACAACATCACTGCGTAGCCAAAACTTGACTCCCTAGGAACTTGCCTGTGGCAAGATGGTTATGAGGGTGGTTGTACCCCAGCCCACCAGAGTTCAAACTCCAGGTTTGACCGCTGGTGTTTCTCATTTAGGCGGAATATTCTTCAGTGGGAGGCGACGTTCCCGTCGACAGCGAGGCGCCCGTGGTGACTTCGTCAATCTCAAAACCCAACCGCCGGCTCAGTCTTTCGGAGATGCTCATAGGGGTAGGGTGTGCGTGTGTGCGTTCATAGGGGTGAGTGTATGCGCGTGTATGTGAGCGTCTGCGTTGTACTGTGTTTCGCAAAAAAAAAAACTCGACTCCCTAGCCCATGCCTCGACAACTCCAATCTGCTCCTCTAAAACAAAGCCCTTCCGCATTCTTCAAACGATCCACCATTCCGCAGCAAAACCATGTTGGTCATCGCTCACCACACAGCATGGTGACCTGTAGTCGCCGCCCGGCAGCTGGTTTTGCCCTATGATTTTCCATCAAAATAACACACCGAGATACTGTGTGAGATCTGCAAAAACTAGAAAGACTGCTATGTTCAGCCAACCGGCCTCTTGTTCAAACTCTTAATCTTCTGGCCCATTTTCACTACCTTTTCAAACTGCAACAATGGTTGTTTGCATCAACCATAATTACGAAAAGACCAAATCAAAATCAAGGACCTAGTAACAAGACCAACTTGGAGTCCTCTCTTATTATTCTTAGCACCGCATAATCTGTTTCTGCCGTATGCTCTACCCTGGATAGTACAGTCTAATGGTCTAACCACACGAAAAATGGTATTAGCTAAGCACTATCATGTCTGCTCTAGAAGTTCAAACAAGAATAAACTTTGCATCGGTACACAATTTTTCCTTGTCCATTCACCAATCAGTTGGTAAGTAAGGGGAATTAATAGGAACAAGCAACTGAGTGTTAGGCAGAATGCCACCCAATATTGCTGACGATCAAGTCTCCAAAAGGACCAGTACGCATTTAATTACTATATAAACGAGAAATGAGTAACGCACTTGGTCATTAGTGCTCAACTGAACACCACTAGCCCATTACCAGTGTTGAACCAATAAAGCAGAGAGTACGAGGCTGTCGGTCTCAGAACGGCCGGCAACAACATACACACTGTATATATCTGAAGTTTCCCTGTGCAGAACCCCATCTCTCAAAATGCAATCTCCCTTAGCACCCACGTCCTCCTACCTTTGCCTACTCCTCTTGCCATGCCTCCTCTCGCAACAGACCGCATGTGCAGCGCAGCACGGGGGCATATCACTGAGGTCCCAGAAGATGGCCCTCCTCCACTGGAAATCCACTCTCCGAAGCCCGTCGCTGCCGCAGATGAGGTCCTGGCAGGATAACACCAGCCCGTGCAACTGGACGGGCCTCACGTGCACTGCTGTGCGCCATGGCCACCGGATGCCCTGGGTCGTGACCCACATCTCCTTGCCACGTGTGGGCATCCATGGCAAGCTCGGTGAGCTCAACTTCTTGGCCCTCCCGTTCCTCACATATATTGATCTCAGCAGCAACAGCCTCCATGGTACGATAGCTACCAGCAATATCACTTCTTTGTCAGCGCTATCATATCTTGACCTCAGTGTAAACAACCTCACAGGCCACATACCGTCTGACTTTGGTAGCCTACAGAGTCTCACCCAGATTGATATCTCATATAACCAACTCACAGGCCACATCCCTCCATCATTGGGTAACCTAACAATGTTAAGAATCCTGATAATTGAGCAATCCATGATCTCAGGTCCCATTCCTGAGGAGATAGGAAGGCTTGCAAGCCTTCAGGGTTTACAGCTAAGCAACAGCTTCTTAGCCGGTGGCATACCAAAAACTCTTGCAAATCTGACCCAACTAAATGATCTCTACTTATTTGGTAATAATCTTTCAGGCCCTATTCTCCTAAAACTAGGCATGCTAGTCAACCTGCAAAATCTTGATCTTAGCGAAAATGATTTTTCAGGTCCAGTTCCAACTTCCATAACCAATCTCACTATGATGACCTTACTTTATCTCGAGAAAAACCAGATCACAGGTACCATACCAAAAGAACTAGGTAACCTATTGAATCTGCAGTTCTTGAAGATGACTAATAACCAAATCTCTGGCCCTATTCCTGCTACTTTAGGTAACCTGACAAAGCTACTAGGGCTGGACCTTGCAATAAATCAGTTAGTTGATTCCATCCCCTATGAACTTGGTAACCTGGTCAACCTGAAATACATGTATTTGGGTAATAACCAAATGTCTGGCCCTATTCCTGCTACTTTAGGTAACCTGACAAAGCTACTAGGGCTGGACCTTGCAATAAATCAGTTAGTTGATTCCATCCCCTATGAACTTGGTAACCTGGTCAACCTGAAACACATGTATTTGGGTTTAAATCAACTTTCGGGTTCAATACCCAAGTCCTTCCAGAACCTAGTAAACATCCAATACATGTCCATGTTCAGTAACCAACTAACGGGATCAGTTCCATGGGGATTCTCGAACCTCACAAGCATAATTTATCTTGTGATAAGTGATAACTCATTTTCGGGACCTTTGGCTGCGAATATATGTATGGGTGGCAGTCTTCAAAAATTAAATGTCGCGAATAACATGTTCAGTGGCCCAATACCATGGACCTTGAAGACATGTAAAAGCTTGGTGCGGCTCAACCTTGCCATGAATCAATTAACAGGAGATATTTCTCAACATTTTGGAGTGTATCCAAACCTCAGTACGATTGCTTTAGACTGGAATAAGCTCTCTGGACAAATCTCCTCAAATTGGGCTGCTAGTCCTCAATTAGAGATGATGTCTCTAGAAAATAATAGAATCACGGGTTCCATACCCACAGCTCTGTCCAAATTGTCCAAGCTGGCATTACTACATCTTGGCTCTAATCACCTCAGTGGTGAGATTCCACCAGAGATGGGCACATTAGCGAATCTATATAAACTTGATTTGTCATCAAACCAATTGTCAGGATCCCTACCTTCACAGCTAGGAATGCTGAGCAATTTAGGATACCTTGATATATCTGAAAACAGTCTAAGGGGGTTAATACCTGAGGAACTAGGGGGTTGCAGAAGTCTACTCTATTTAAATGTCAGCAACAATAATTTCAGCGGTAATTTGCCTGGTGGAATTGGAAATTTAGCTATGCAAATCAAGCTAGATATCAGTAACAACAACATGGGTGGTACTTTACCGCAACAACTTGGGAAGTTGGAGATGCTAGAATATTTTAATTTATCCCACAATCAGTTCAGTGGAAGCATTCCATCCTCCTTTGCAAGCATGGCGGGACTTTCAACACTCGATGTGTCCTACAACAACTTAGAAGGACCAGTGCCAATGACACGTCTACTTCAAAATGCTTCAACAAACTGGTTTCTTCACAATAAAGGTCTGTGCGGTAATCTCTCAGGCCTGCCACCTTGTTATTCAACTCCAATACTACCCGATCACCATAGGACAAAGCTACTTCGTTTGCTTTTGCCTATTCTTCTTGTTGTGGGTTTCTGCATTCTTGTTGCTGCCATTGTTACTGGAATAATTCTTATTCGTAACAAGACAACACCACAAGAAAGTGTCACCGCTCAAGGACGGGACCTATTCTCTGTTTGGAATTTTGATGGGGTACTAGCATTTGAGGATATCATAAGGGCAACCGAAAATTTCGATGATAGATACACCATTGGAACAGGAGGCTATGGCAAAGTATATAAGGCACAACTCCAAGACGGGCAGGTAGTTGCTGTCAAGAAGCTTCATCCAGCTGAAGAAGAGTTGAATGACGAAAGAAGATTCCGTAACGAAATGGAAATTCTGCTACAGATCCGGCAAAGAAGTATTGTCAGATTCTATGGGTTCTGCTCTCATCCAGCATATAAATTTCTAGTCTACGACTACATTCAGCAAGGAAGCCTCCGTGGGACCTTGGAGAATGAGGAACTAGCAAATGAATTGAACTGGCAAAAGAGACTTGATCTTGCGACCGACGTGGCTCTGGCAATATCTTATTTGCACCATGAATGCAGTCCACCTATAATCCATCGAGATATCACGAGCAACAACATCTTACTTGATACCACCTTCAGGGCTTTTGTGTCTGATTTTGGCACAGCAAGGATTCTTAAGCCTGATTCATCAAACTGGAGTGCATTGGCAGGAACATATGGTTACATAGCTCCTGGTATGTACACAATCTCTCTTCTCACATGATAAGCATTTATATCTATTTCGATGTCCCTAACTTTACTCCTTCGTTTTCTTTTCAGAACTGTCATACACATGTGTTGTGACAGACAAATGTGACGTCTATAGCTTTGGCGTGGTTGTGCTGGAGGTGGTGATGGGGAAGCATCCAAAGAATCTCTTAGATGGTAGTTTGTCAAGTGGGGAACAATCTATATTGGTGAAAGATATACTAGACCAATGTCCTGCAGCACCAACAATAACAGAAGAGAAAAACTTAGCTGTCCTCATCAAGCTGGCCTTCTCTTGCTTGCAGTCTTCTCCTCTGGCAAGGCCAACCATGCAGGAGGCATACCAAACACTCACCAAGAGACCATCTTCAAGTTCCTTTCACGTGCCTTTCAGTGTACTAACAATGCAGCAACTGGCAGCTGATACATGATGCGAATTTCAGCAAGAAGGCAACTTGATGACTCGTTTAGAAATCCCTACAGTTGTAAATACTATTGATATAATGAAGATTGCCATCGTCCAACCGTGGTTTTTCCCCATTGAGGTTTTCCACGTAAAAATTGGTGTCACGTTTAACCGAGAAAGGTAAAAATTGGTGTCATGTCATCATGTGTAGTTGAGAAAGGTGCACACATTGAAAAATTGGTGCCATCGAGCATGCGTGGGTGACATGGCTTCATTGCTTGTGTGGTAATTAGGCAGTCTTTTCCTTATAAACAAGCCGTTGCATATTTTCATATCCAATTTTTCTTATAAACTAGGTAAACTCTATTTTCCAACACCAGTTGTACGAGTGCCCTGTGGTCTCGAGGTTTCTCGAGGAAAAAAAAGCAGTATTGCGCCACTATTTAACTTATAGCCTGATACTGAAGGAAATATGACTAAAGTAGGACAAGTGTCAGGGACCCTTCCAATACATCGTCTTGGGCTGGCAGCTGGGCCGTCGCTATGGGCTTGACCACCCATCAGCAACCAGTAACAAGGGAACGAAGCTACAAATACGCAAGGCACACCAACAGGAACGGCATCCAGACGGATCACGGAAGGAAACGGCTCTGCCTCCCCTGTCCCCTTGCTTCTCCGAACCCTCTCTGCTTCTCTGTTCTTCTCAATCCTCTGCTGAAACCCTTGTATCCAGATCGATGTGTTGTTAATCCATTCGAACCCTAGAGCGATCCTTACACCTGGTATCAGAGCCAGCCACCACCCTTTCCCCAAGAATTTTCCACGAATTTTCCCCATCCACCATGGATCCAACCAACGAGGAGATCCTTCGCCTGCTGAAGGAGTTGATCGACAGCATCGACCGCAGGCTTGCAGCGAGGTACGACAGGATAATCAAAACCATCGATTCCTGCCTAACTACGGGCGGTACGGCGCCTTCTTCCTCGACCTCCGCCGGGAGTGACGTGTACGGCGTCGCCGACGTGCCCACGCCAGCGTCCCCCAACCCTATCGCTGAGGTGCCCACGCCAGCGTCCTCCGACTCCGACGCCAAGCTCGTCACCATCGACGTTGATGGCCCTGCAGCCCCAGCGTGGACCACGCGCTCGACGGGAGACCCAAGCCGCAACACCACCGAGTCGAGTTCTGCACCTGCTGGAACCGACGGCACCCTCGACGGTCAAGCCATCAGTGGCGTTCCGTCGACGCCCAACACCTGTTCGACGGTTTGCCTGCTCCGACACCCAGTGGCAGTGCCTGTACTGGTTGCGTCCCTGATACTGGCTCCGCCCGAGTGCGTCCTCGACACCAACACCCTTGTTGCAGCGGTGCCCCTGGCAACAATGGGCGAGTTCCCAGCAATTCATGCGCCTACGGTTCAGTTGGAGCAACTCCACAACGACAGTGAGTTCTTCATGCTCCCAACTGCTAGTCAGTGCATCACAACCAAAGTCGCTGTACATCGTCCTATGCCATGGCCTTCTTTCGTGGGTGTTCATGCCGATGGAGATGAGGCACGGCCCTTGCCATGGCAATCGTTCAGGGAAATTAAGGGTTGTGAGTTCCCAAGTAATTCCGTCGAGAAGGCGTTCCGCCTGTGCATTTCTGATAGTTCCCATGCAAAAAAAGCCTGATCATTATTTTTGTAGTTGTCAACCGAGGGAATCACCAATTCTGAATTCAATGAGGCGGTCAGTTAGCACACATGATCAGTTTTCTTGTGCAAATCAGGATGCCTCTTATTGGCCTGGGTACATTGTCACTGGAAGTCAGGAGGTGAACCTGATGCTTACTGCTGCTAGCGGTTCAAATTGGCATGTTTCTCGTGTATGTGGTCCTGGAACTAGTTCTTCAGTTTCCTTTATATGTGATGAATGGATTATGTCACCATGGGATCCTGGACAAGCAACTGCCTCTGTCTGTGAGGTGATTGTTTATCTTCCAGATACAGATCATATTTCTGGCGTGAAATATTCACCAAATAATGCTGTGATATCTTGCTTTTACTGCAGTCCAATGTCCATTGAGAAAATCAGGTTATATGATGCTGGCTGTACTATTCCCTGCTCTGATAAACGTCGGAAACCATCTTGGGAATTGTCAACGGGAGTTCTGATGATGATGGTGTGTCTCTATGATGAGTGCAAGAAATTGTGGGATCGATTGCAGAGTCCAACCAATGTTGGGAAACAGTGGCATTTTCAGCATGTTCATCTTGATTGCTTCCATTTATCCTGGTTCACTTTTCACACGCTTGGTTCTTTGGAGGCTTACTTGATTTGGTTGGCATATGCATTAGCACATCAGTCTATACTTCTCAGCACCTGTTCCATCAAACTGTCTTTGGATTTCATTTCAAGATCAATGTTTCAACACTGAATTGGTTTCTGAGTGGGTTGGATCATAGCTATTTGTATTTCAGCTCTAAATGGCATGGTACACGCAACCTGTCTCTGCTTCTACTAGTTCATTGGCCAATTGGGGCTTGCTTTTTAGCTTGTCCCTCTGTACGGGAAAAGAAAATCTGTAGCTCAACTGATACTACATCCTGTGAGAGCAATAAGATGGAGCTTAACAGCAGTGTTTCCTACATAGTGCAACAGTACACTTATCTGAGTTATTTTGGTATACAAGCAGGATTTCACTCCTTTGGCAGGAGTACTAGCAGAGCTATTCGTGATATTTGTCTCAAGAAGCTGATGTTGCACATTATGTATTTTGATCATACCTTGCTTATACTTCATAAACCACAACCAGCAGCTCAAGCGGCAGACTGTTCCATGTTACTGTTAATCTGCCTGTTGGAAAAAACTGTCGA
This sequence comes from Poa pratensis, assembly GCA_947311845.1. NCBI lineage: Eukaryota > Viridiplantae > Streptophyta > Magnoliopsida > Poales > Poaceae > Poa > Poa pratensis. Next base: position 103,151,660 of record CAMZMU010000020.1, read on the forward strand.
AACTGGCTTTGTGTATTCTGCAATCAGTCGTGGTGCTCTGCTCCTTCTTATCTGGTCTACTGCTCTGAAATGCATGGATTTATGGTGGTTTGCAACTGTTATCTTCACTAGAAGCATTGGCATATTTTCTTGGCAATTGAATGTTACATGTTCAGTACAACCAATTTTGCTGCTTAGTCATGCATATCAACTTAGTATTCTGGCACCAACTATGTTCACTTCTGCTTGGTGCAACTTGGCCTGCATTTTCAGTTCAAGTACAGTAAGGTGTGCCTTACAGGTTACCAGTTCAGAGTTGTTGGTGTTCATTGTTGCATTTGGGACCGGACAGGGGAAATTTCTTGTTGAGATGACAATACCGAGCTCGCCCACAGGCATGGGGAACTTACCAGATGCAGAACAATGGGACAGTGCTCTTGGCTGCTTGTTCAATGCCATCAAAGGATCGCAAAAATCTTGGAATCCAGGTATATCTCAGTCTGATGTCTTTGACGCCTATCAGCTCGACTTCTTTGGTGACCTCGGCAGTACAAAGAAACATCCACTATCATGGGACCCAGGAGGAAAACAAATGATAGGTTTGGATAGACTCATTGTGCTCCAATTACCATGGGATCCCGGCGTCAGCTGCAGCTTGGGGACAAGCTGCATTTCAAGGAGGGAGGGGTTTCAGGGACCCTTCCAATACATCGTCTTGGGCTGGCAGCTGGGCCGTCGCTATGGGCTTGACCACCCATCAGCAACCAGTAACAAGGGAACGAAGCTACAAATACGCAAGGCACACCAACAGGAACGGCATCCAGACGGATCACGGAAGGAAACGGCTCTGCCTCCCCTGTCCCCTTGCTTCTCCGAACCCCCTCTGCTTCTCTGTTCTTCTCAATCCTCTGCTGAAACCCTTGTATCCAGATCGATGTGTTGTTAATCCATTCGAACCCTAGAGCGATCCTTACAACAAGTATACGACAAGGGACTGTGCACATGCATGAGTCCCAGTCATGTGTTATTAAAGTAATAACCCAGCTGGCCGCATAAACAAGCAACGATCACTACCTAAAGTATTGTGACAATGGGATGGTCACTTTGATTTGACCGCCGCTCTTGCTGATAAGACGTGCCATTTGCTCGCCTTCGGCCAAGGGATGAAACTTTTGTGTTTCCCTCATAATCTTCTCACCATCATAAGAATGGAGATACAGTTCAATTAACATTTAACAGTGGCATGTACAATGGCACCACAAGCAGATTCCTAACCAACGGAATCAGCTCCCCTGATCGTGCACATATGCCCTTCACATCTTCGTTGTAGAAAAGCACACAGCCGATATCAAACAGCTCGCTGCGAGCAACAATTCTCCCCAATAGGCTTGAAGGTTCTTTTCCATCATGACGAGCAAGCCTCACTGCAACTTTGCATTCAACTCCCTGGCTCATGATGGCGTAGATCACCTCCGCAGGACCATAAGGAGTATCCACTGACCCTGATATTGGCCTGTCAGAGATGCAAATGTCCTGGTGTAATTCCAGACCATTCTCCCAGTTTTCTTCAAAAGAGAATTCGCGGCTGCTGTCATGGATCTGGGTGGACGCGGGCCAACTCGGGCTGGCTCGGGCCGAGCCAGCGAAAAGCTCGGGCAAAAATGGCGAGCCACGAGCCGGCTCGCTACCTCCGGCGAGCCATGAAACTGAGCTCGGCCCGAGCTCGTCGAAAGCTCGGTGCAGCTCGGTGTAGCTCGCGAGCCACGCGTGGTGTCTCACTGACAGGTGGGGCCGGTCTTCTCCGGCAACGGGCGACCATGGACGGCGGCGCAACGGAGCTTCCTGGCGGCGGCGGAGTACGAATTGGAGGTCCGCGAGGACGGATTCGAGGACACGAGGCGGCGGAGCACGAACTGGCGGCGGCGGAGCACGATTCGAGGTCGATGAGGACGGATTCGAGGACGACGAGGCGGCGGAGCACGAACTGGCGACGGCGGAGCACGAATTGGAGGTCCACGAGGACGGATTCGAGGACGACGAGGCGGCGGAGCACGAACTGGCGGCTGCGGAGCACGATTCGAGGTCGACGACGACGGATTCGAGGACGACGAGGCGGCGGAGCACGAACTGGCGGCGGCGGCGGAAAGACGACTGCGAGGAAGACGACTGGCGACGAAATTTCACGGGCCAGCGAGCTTGACCGAGCCGGCCCGAGCTCGCCGCGGGCCAGCTTTGTGAGCTCGGCTCGGGCAAAAATTCTGGCGGGCCGAGCCCAACTCGGGGCGAGCCGCAAAAGCTCGGGCCAAGCCCAAAAGCTCGGTGCTGAGCGTCCACCCAGAGTCATGGAGATGAATGTGGAAAGTGGAATGTCCATCTGCCGAGATGACTTCTTCTGGACCAGTCAATACAAGGTTACCCTGTTTCATAGAAATAGGTGGTTTATATGTTTGTTGATACTTTTTGCCTTCTAAATGGTGCAACATCATGTCTAAGTACACGCAAACCTAAAAACTAATAAAATAAATAGTATATATGTTCCATTTACTCGTGCTGCCAGAGCGCAAATGGATGTTCAAGATGTCGATGCACCCGAAGACCATACATATATTTTCATTTGTTAGTCTTTAGTTGAAGTGCTCAATTGTTTTACAAACGCTTCATCAATCTCTCCTTGGAAAAGCAGTTGCTGAGAAAAAAAACTACCTGATGTCTATATAGAATGGGAGTTCCTAATGAGCCTACTGTCAAGAATCGTTAGCTCTTAAACCAAACATTATCTCCAGGGTATTGCACGCATCGGTTAAAACTTCATTGAAAACACTTAGTGGGTGCTGAAGTTTTGACATATCAGTTGAAATTTTTTGTCTGTTTTGAACTTTAAGTGTTGAAATACAGAAAGTTTCTATAAGCTATCAAAAATGCTCTTTAGCCAACAAGAACTCTCTTCCAGACAATCTTGAACTCGGGATTGATTCCCACGTTAAGCCATCTTGTTTTCACTTCTTTTAGATGAAAAAACAAGAATTTCTGTTGTGGGATTTTATCCAAGGGTCTGATCATAAATTACAAGGAAAGTAATGATGTGTTACAACTGGGTGAATAGCTCCTATGCGACGTTTTTCATAGTCAATTGATGGGCAGCGACGTCGTTCGCTGGAATAGCTCTGCTGCGACATCGCCGTTTGCGCAAATTGCTCTGCTACGACTTGGCCCTTAAGGGCAGTCTGTTAGTTAGGATTAGGATTATGGGGAGCCGGCGGGTGGGACCCACAACTTATCCACGTCAGATTGGTGGGACCTAGACAACAAGGACGACCGTTATATCCTCCTCCCCTGCGCGCGCATTCTCCCTTGCTTGCATGTCTTCTTCTTCTCCGGCGACGAAGCGCCGCAACGCCGACGAGGTTGTCTAAACTGAACTGGATTCATTTGCGCAATTTTGAAGTGAAGCCGTAAGCAGAACTGGATTTCAACTGAAATTTAACTTAACATATACTCAAATTCGAAAGATTACATAGCTTAGTTCGTGGCGATCATCGGATCAAAAGCCACACACGCGGGCAGAAGCTCGATTACATCCTACATAGTTAGCCTAGCTAATTGGGCGTCGACGCTGCTCTACCCCTAAACGCAGATCCAAAATTGGGCTTCGGAGCCCCGGGGGTGCGGCGACGGGCGAGGCGGCGACGCCGCTCAGTCGGACAAGTCGGAGAAGTCGAGCTCCTCCTCGTCGGAGCTGATGTCGATGATGGGGTGGAGGGAAGCCTCGATACCTCTCTCGAGGCGGAGTTTGTTGAGCTCCTCGATCTCCTGATGGCGCACCTCGACCTCCTGCTGCTGCTGCTGGCTGCGCCGGATCACCTCCTCGGTGATCCAGTCCAGGTCCTCATCGGCGGTGAAGTCTCCGGGCAGCAGGCCGCGGCGATGTGGGGGGGGTCCTGCTGCTCCTCCTCCTCCCTCTTCGGCGGCGGCAGCTGTGGCGTCCTTGCCGCCATGCGGGAGCTCCCCGCGCCGGATGAGCTCCCGTGCTCGTAGCGGCGGCCGCGCGCCGCCACGGCGAGGTCGTACTCCTCCACCTCACGGCGCTGGTACGCTGGCGGCGGCTTCAGGCCCATGTTGAGCCACTTGTACGCGCCGCGCTTCCGACCGACGTCGGAATGAACCCGCCTCGCGCGTTCCGGGTCAGCCGGCCGCTTCTGCGACTTGCGGGCATCGCCGGAGCGATTTCCACCGCCGGAATGGCCAGCGCGGGAGGAGCCCCCGGAACCTCCACGCCTAAACATCTTCGTGCGGTGGCGCTGGATCTGTAGGTGGCGGTGGCGGTTTCTCGTGGATTTGGTCGCCGGCGGCGAGTGTGGGGAGCTGCGGCAGATCTGAGAAATTGCTAGGGTACCACGCGGGGCTGAGTGGATAAGTAGGGGAACGGGAAAAAACAAGGTGGGCTGTGGCACGGGAGGTGGGCTGGGCCGTGGGGAAAGCGAACGCGAGGTGGACCGTGCCACGGGAGGTGGGCCGTGTATTGAGCCGTGAAATGAGGTGGCCCGTAATTTGGTTGGCACTTATCTTATGCGTGGCTGAAAAAAACTTTGCCCAATTTCAAATGAGCATAACCAATTCAATAAATATCATAAAAACATGAAACCTTCATTAATTTAAAAAATAGTGAGACTGTATAATGACACTATATAGATAGAAAAAAAGTCTAGGAATTTGTTTTGAGTGATTAAGACAAGGTGAAAAAGACACTTGCAATATCTAACTTAAGAGCTCATTTGAAAATTCAAAAAAATTGTAGAATGACACTATATAGATAGAAAAAAAGTCTAGGAATTTGTTTTGAGTGATTAAGACAAGGTGAAAGTAGCTAGAAAGTAGCTCCAAAGGTAGGGTAAACGACCTCATTTCTAAGCAAGCGATTTTTGACCTTGTCTAAATCAGCAAAAAAAATGTTCTACCAATCTACTATGTATATAAGAAGACCATGTGGACTGCTTTTTTTCATTTTTTGATTTTTTTTAATTGTTTATACTCATTTCAAATTTGGCCAAATTTAAAATTGAAAATGAAAAATTCCACATGGTCTTCTTATAGACAGAACACAATTTGCAACGATTTCCAAACTATAAACGTGTTTGTTCTAACTTGGTCGTCAATCCGAGCCTTCATGGAAAAAGTGCTAGAAAGGAGCTCCAAAGGTAGGGTAAACGGCCCCATTTCTAAGCAAGTTTTTTTTCGACCTTGTCTAAATCAGCCAAAAGATTTCCTAGACATCCATTCTACATATTAAGTGTCATTCCAAAGTCTCACAATTTATTGAATTAATCTTCATATTATTTATTTATTTTTACATAATAATGGTTTAATTGCAAATCCTAAATAAATAAAGTTCAAAACATGAAAATGAAAAAGTAAGCTCAGATCTATCTTAGTCCCTCCAAAATGAAGCTGTGGTGAGGTGTTCACAACTTTATATTTTCAAAACATTGAAATCACTTGAACCATACTCTCTACTTTGAAATCCATACTAGTCTGTTCAAGATTTCACATTTGAGTGAAGGCATTTTCGTGCAAATGTATATACACCATGTTTATATTTTTTTCTCGTTACTATATGACATAAGACACACATGTGCGCTGGTTTTTTCATTTTTTGATTTTTTTTTAAATTCATTATGCTCACTTGAAACCATACTCTATACTTTGAAATCCATACTAGTCTGTTCAAGATTTCACATTTGAGTGAAGCCATTTTCGTGCAAATGTATGTACACCATGTTTATATTTTTTTCTCGTTACTATATGACATAAGACACACATGTGCGCTGGTTTTTTCATTTTTTGTTTTTTTAAAATTAGTTATGCTCATTTGAAAGTGTTCGGGATCTCTCACTTGATTTAACGATTTTCCGTAAAAATGTATATAAACCATACTTATATTTTTTTCTCGTTACTATATGACATTACAAGACCATGTGCGCTGGTTTCTTGTTTTTTTGATTTTTTTTGAATTAGTTATGCTCATTTGAAAGTTCTGTCAAATCTAGGCCAAACCTTCTAGAAGAACACCCGTTGGCCGTTGGATCGACGAGAATCTAGCGATGACGGTTGAGATCCGCTGAGCCAGGGCGATCCGCGAGACTAGCGTTCTGCGCTCTGATTGGCTGACCTCTTTTTTCCACCCAAACACGCACGGTTTGATTCACTGATATGTGGAGCCAACCTACTGTGGGGTCCGCATGTCAGTAGCTGGTTTGCGAACGTGTGGGCCTGCCATGCGCGGGGAACGACGGCGTTTGCTTGCTTGATTCAGAGATTCAGAGATTCAGACATTGCTACCGCGGCGATTCAGATGCAATGTCTTGACTTCTTCGACAACATCAGGATGATCACGGTCAACTTCCGCAACCCGTTCGACGCGGAGCATCTACTCGGCCAAGTTTTTTGGTGCGGCTGCGAGTCCATTTTCTTCACCATTTGTAACATCTTCACCGGGACCGAGAGCATGTTCCCCCACCCAAACCAGATGCACTCCCTCCCCTACTGAAGTTTAAGTAATGGAAGTATTATTTTGTGTTTTCTGCGTTTTTTTCTTTGACGTGTCGTGTCCCTGAACACTAAAAGGCAAAAGTGGCTCAAATAAAAAAAATAAAAAAGCAAAAGTGGCTGAAATGGCTCCTACACTTACTGGGCCTAATTGGATGGAGTTGGCCCATTCATCTAGCCAACAGTGAAACTTTTTCATTTTTCTCGAAAAAAAAAAGATCTGCGCACGGCTGCGTCCTCTACAACAATACTCCGAAGAAGTAAATCATTCTGGTAAGTCTAAATAAAGAAGTAAAACATTGTTTCTACAGATGACACGATAATTTACATTTTTTACAAGGTTTAACCCAACGGAACGTGCGAATGACAACATCGGGATGTCCAGAGCACGCCCCCAGGGTGTTCGACAGAATGCAGTCCAGATGCCCAGTTCACAAAATTACTCCCCCACACGCTCCCAGCGCTGGACAAACATTGCCTGAACTTTCAGGCACCTAGCAAAATTCACTACACTTCCTATCTACATAATGCAGCTCAAGCTTCCAGCTCCATCTAGCAGCTCTGTAGCTGATTCTTCATCTCGCATAGGATCAAAGCTACTTCGATGTCCAGGCTCGATGAACTAGCTGAACTCCTGCTCGATGTGGTACCCCTGCTCGTCATCGGCGGCGATTGACCGCCGAGCGAAAAACCCTTACAGTCGATGTCGTAGCGCTTCCACGCCCGCTTCAAGACCTGATTCACCGAAATCCGGTAGGGTCGCTTGCTGTCCCTCGCCTCTGCACGAGTCACAAATAGGGCCGCCGGTCGCCTCCGCGACCGGCGACCCGCACCACCCCAACCTCCATCCACCCTCGACGCCCTTACCTTGCATTGCGACCGCAAGCCCTGCGTCGCCGCCCGCCGCTCGAATCGCCGCTTCTTTTCTTGCGCCGCCGCTCGAATCGATTGCCGCTTCTCTTCTCGCGCCACCGCTCGAATCAGCCACTCCATCTCCAGCCCGGAGAAGCCGAGACGGCAGGACAGGAGTGAGCTCCGAGGGACGCCGGCGCGTGGCAGAGTTTTTTCCCCCACGATGAACAGATGCAGCTGTCGCATCGGAGTTATTATCACCGCTTCAGAGCACGCACGCGTGAGGTCCCACTTGTCATAAACTTATCCATTGAACGGTCAAACGGGGTTTACCGCGTGGGATAATAAATTAACGGCCATATCGTACCTGGGCTATTTCTGCACAAAGCATGTCGCATCAGGGCTATTGTTACGAAAGATGTAGCATCGCAGACAATTCCCCACAAAGACGTCGCACAGGAGCTATTCACCCGTTACAACTGCATCGACAATTCCACCCCGTGAAGTTCAAATTCAAAAGCAATACCAGTGTCTTTGGCCAAATCGAATTTTGGAAGTAATAAATTTCGGAAACTTCATAAATTCTGGCAGTACTAAAATTGAACCTTAACGCATCCTCTAATGCCTTTCTGGCAGTACTGAAATTTTCCAATGCAGTCTAATATGATTTGAACTTCTTTTCCTTTATGTAGCACACATGGCAAGACTCCTACATCTGGACCTGGACGTTCTCAATCTCACAGATGCTATCCTTCTAACTACGATGCTTATGGGGAAAAGAAAATGTGCATGTTCATACGGCAAGAAAATTCAGGAATTCTATAGTTTTGGATTTCAAAATAAATGTCAGTTGAAATAGATACACATTGTTTCAGTGAGCGTGGACATTTTCTACATTGATCATTCAGGAAGCATCGATTCAATATGTTTCTTATGAGCTTGGTTGATTTGACAAAGTACAGAGCGAGTTACAGTTATATGTGGATTTGTTGAGCCTGTCAATCTCTGTAACTGTTAAGTGTCCTCAGTTTTCTGTCCATTTCCATTTTCTGCTCTTGAGTGCTCAAAGTATTCAATCAGGAATTGGAAGAACAATGGGCTGCATATAGAGGTTACATAGGTTAACACAAAGATGAAAATTAGCTGCTCGGTTTATTAACATTTCCACTTTATAAGTAAGCATTGTGCATGTATAAATTTGTAGATGCAATTCTAAGACTTCTGTAGTTTCTCATTTTGTAAACAGTTTTGAAAAAATGTGCCAAAACATATAAATTGCTAATGGATGATTTTACCTTATGCATGTCACGTGGAATCTACGCTTCTCTTCACTCGGCGTCTCCATGGCGCGCATCGACTACGCGCCCGGAGGCCAGAACTCGCCGCACACCCACCCGCGTGCAAGCGAGATCATCTTCGTCACCCAGGGCGTCCTTGAGGTGGGCTTCATTACCACCGCGAACAAGCTCTTCACCAAGATCCTCAACGTCGGCGACGTGTTCGTCTTCCCGCGCGGCCTCGTCCATTTCCAGCAGAACAGGGGATACGGCCCTGCCTCCGTCATCGCCGGCTTCAACAGCCAGCTCCAGGGTACGCAGGTTATCGCCAACACGCTCTTTGCCGCCGCGCCACCGGTGCCCACCGACGTGCTCGCCAAGGCCTTCCGTGTCGACAACAACGACATAGACGCTGTCAAGGCCAGGTTCAAGTAGGGCGTCTCCGTCTGTATCGGTTTCTCAAGGGAAGAATTATATGTTGGTTTTCTGAATAAGTGATACCCAAGTCAAGTGAGCTGTGCGTGTAATGAGTTGTTCGATTTCTTCATGGGTAGTCTATGTTACATTCGCTTGTCTTTGAAATAATACAAACCTACTTTTGTTCTGTGTAGTCAAGTGCATGTTTCAGTGAGTGTGGTGATATGTAGTACGAGCTATATATATATGACACCTGTTTTTTTTTTTTGAAATATCCACTTTTGTGTTTTGAAAAGTCGAAACAAAAATTTTGGTTGGAGATAATGTTGAGACCTATAGTTGTGCAAAATGTCAATGAAAATCGTAGTATTTTTGCCTGGGCGGAAAAGACAAATCTAATTGAAAATTATGAACTGTGCAAGTTTCAAATATATGATTTGCCAGTTTTATATTTCTTGAAAATGACCTACTTTTTTGTAAGGACAAACAGTGGGAGAATGTCCCACTCCGTGCAATGGACATTGTTAAAACAGATGATTTACAGTACATCAACCAAACGTGGGCCATTCAAGCGAGGCGATCGGACGGTGCAGATTAAAAATACGACGCTAAATATTTGGTAGTATATTTGAGCCCGAAGGGCATTTCAGACATTACACTAACAAAACAGAAAACTGATGAGAAATCATATCCTGCCACACGACGGGTCAGCGAGGCCGTGGCCACGCTGTGCAAAGGACGTGGACAGATTGGCTTCCACGACACCTTGAACGGCGGTGCCTCGTCAGCTCCCTTCGGTCTCACTGGCCATTACTCTGCCGATCTTCCTCTCCCTCGCCGGCGAGCTCGCCTTCCAGCCCTCCTCCGGCGACGTACCATGTCCGCCGTCTCCTCAGGCGTTAAGTTCGTGGAGGCCAAGTTCGCCGACGGCTCCGACGCCATGTGCCGTCTCGCCGACGACGACGAGCTCGAGACAGAGGCATCCGCGCGGCTGCTCCCGGTCGTTGATGGCGACGAGAAATTTCCGATCGACGCCGTTGCTCGACGTGCAGGTTATTAGGCCCGCTGGCGACAGCGTCGGCATGGTGGTTTTCGGCTTCGGAATCTAAAGCGATCACCACTACCATTTAATTTCGGGTGCTTCCTGTGTGCCATAGCTGTTCTCGTAAGATGGACCTGTCATAGGGGAGGAAGTACATGGCTCCGGCCTGCTCCATGGTTCCAAAGCATGCAGCGCGAGCTACACTACACTTGAGGACCTTTGATGTCCGAAAGCTGCCCCAGGTGCTACTGGTTTTGATTGATCTCACGATTCATGGCAGGTTAGCAGCTAGGCCGTCTCTATCACCGACGGTATAGTGTCAGTCCGAACTGCTCTCGGCGTCTCGGTGCTTTTATCTGTTGTCTTGTTCCGGTGATCCGGTCTGTCAGCGTTCACCGTCACCGCGGACCGGGATTTGGCATTCTTTTAAGGATGGTTAGGTTGAGATCGTACGACTCGCGAGCAGGAAAAATTATCTCTTCGAGCATGCATTTCCTGTACCTTTTAGGTAAGTTAGTTAGATGTCTGGTGAGGTAAGACAATCATGGCTTGCTTGCAAGAGCACCCTAAACGCTTCAATATTGCATTGGTTTCCTTTTTGTTTTTGAAGGAAACAAGGACATGAGCTTGGGGCAGGTTCAAAGGACGCCACCGATCTAGTTAATATAAAAATTGCACACTTGCGAATAAAGAAAAAGAGGGACACTGAGGCGTTCCTGAGTCTAAGACGCCGGCCAATTATTACATGCATATTGCATTGTGTTGTTGGTACCTTTTTGTATATATTTGATAAAAAATTATTATGTTCGACGTATGCGACATATGTCGGTTGGAAGGGAGTAGTATAAGTTCTGAGGTTTATATAGGAAGATAGGAACCAGATAACCAGTTTTCTTCGTTAGAGCATCTCTATCCGGGTCAGTCTAATTTTGTCTCCTACATGCTTGCAGACACCTCCGAACGTGTTCGGGGATAGGGGGTGGCCAACCCTCATTTGTTCCCTCCCGCAACCACATCCCGCATATCCAAACACATGCACGTTGATCATAATTCATCACAAATGCAACACAAAATTTAAAACAAGTCTCAATCCAACATATTTAAGGTACAATAGAAGTTAAAAATGTATACATAAACAATAAAAGAATTAATCAAAGGACACCAAGCATTCTTTTTCATGTGCATGATCTAGTTTGCGCTCTCATATCGTCCAAAAGGCTAGCGTTTTGAAATGTGATCCTCGACTCCTCCGTGAATCTTGCATGAATAACTTCTATTCTTCTCAAGCACAAGGGTAGCATTTATGTTCGCCCTTTTGAATCCATTTTATCCAATTATCATGCTTCCCCAATTCAATTGTTGCCTTATCCAACTCCATCTTCTCACAAAGTCTCTCTCGGTCAAACTCAATTCTCCCCTTTGCACATCCAAGAAGAGTTTATACCTCTCTTCCTTATTTTTTTACCTTTTTCTCCTAAAATTGCTATAAGGTCTTACCTTTGGTGTAGAAGATATATGTCCATGTGGTGGAAATTTTGCTTGCCGCGCATCACCCTTTTTTTCTCCCACCTCCTACCCATCAATTGTATTTTTTCGTATTTTTGTGAACAGACCCTTGTCCGTCTACCACCGCATCATGTTACTCTACCCGAATAAATAGGTTCTAGTTAAATATCTATCATTGTTCTACATCTTCTTTGTGGAATTCTTGAGATTCTCGAAAAGGGTGCACCACTATGGTCTCCAGTTTAATTCGGTCCAACAATGGGACAAAGTGACTGGTTTATTCTCGACTTAATGATACAAAGTGGTAGCCAAAGCCATCTAGCAAGTAAGGTATATTTAGCACACTGCAATGAAAGGGAAAGCAAATAATAGAAGTCATAACATGCAAGAAATTTGTGCATGGCTATCGACGTCAGCGCCAGTTTGATTCCTATTTTGCACTTCTACTTAAAAATCGGAAAACTTGTTCACATATTTTTAGATCGTGGCCAGTATATGTTGGAGAAAGCCTTCATTGCAAGTGGAATGGATTGCATTCGACTCCACATAGTGCTTGTGCTAATGATAAAATCCGTGGAGTTTGTGGTGGAAATTTTGCTTGCCACGCATCGCCCTTTTCTTCTCCCACCACCTACTCATCAATTGTATATTTTCCTATTTTTGTGAACAGACCCTTGTCCGTCTGCCACCGCTTCATTTTACTCTACCCTAAATAAATAGACTGTAGTTAGAGATCTATCGTTGTTCTACATCTTCTTTCGGGAATTCTTGAGATTCTCAAAAAGGGTGCACCACTATGGTTTCCAGTTTAATTCGGTACAAACAATGGGACAAAGTGACTGGTTTATTCTCGACTTAATGATACAAAGTGGTAGCCAGCAAGCAAGGTATATTTAGCACAATGCAATGAAAGGCAATGAAAATAATAGAATTCATAATATGCAAGAAATTTGTGCATGGCTATCGACATCAACGCCATTTTGATTCCTATTTTGCACTTCTGCTTAAAAATTGGGAAACTTGTTCACATATTTTTAGATCGTGGCCATTATATGTTGGAGAAAGCCTTCATTCCAAGTGGAATGGATTGCATTCGGCTCCACATAGTGCTTGTGCTAATGATAAAATCCGTGGAGTTTCTCGCAAAACTTTGAGCTATTTTTCCCGGTTCCACATTTCTCATGGCCAAGCTATAAGCTATGATCCTTAATAATTGATATGTAGAAGAAAAAATCTTAACCGTGTCTGGCCTTTCTTCCGACGGGTGGTAGGTGCATTGAGTGGCAGATATGCCGGTGATGGCCGTGACCATTGGAGTTAGGGAGAGTCGCACACCATATTCGGGGACACATGGTACTCCTCCCGTGAGAAGCTTTTTGGGATGTGCAACTGCAACTTCAGGGCATCCGCTGTGTTCGTGATTGATTGAGTACGTGGATATTTTTGGCGTGGGAGCGGGCACAGGAGTGGGCACGCTGAACTTCATCTCCGCCTCACCCTCCTTCTCCACGTACTCGCGGACATGCTACCGGCCCGTCTACCCTTTCAGGCGATGGTCTCCGGCTTGATCTCCGTCGACGACTGCTGCTCCGTCGAGTCGGATGAGCGGTCTTTCTCCACAAGGTCCACGGCAACTTTCTACTCCATTATTTTCCTTCCCTCGAGGGCGGACGGAGGCTAGGACGGCAGTGTCCGGACGGGTCTGGGTAACCCCATCTCCGCCACACCTATAAACTGAATACGAGAGTTGCCGGACAGACCAATTTGGTTGGGCTGAATTTGAGGGTCCGGTTGCTATTGGGACTGTGTCCGTGCTGTCCGCTGGTTGGAAATACTCTCATCCTAGTTTAGGCTTGCCGGCTGACATACTCATGCGCGCGAAATTACGACGTGTGCATGAGAGGAAGGTATATATTACGCAAATATATATGGATGTCAATGGTCAAACTATTCTTGCGCAGGGCTCCTACTCGGTATTAAATTGATTATTGATTATCTTTGCGAGGGTGGGACACAAACTCATGGTCGATATATACGAAATATACGACGACCTTTATTCTTTGCTGCTGCTGGAAGCCTGGAACGGGTGCGGTGAGAGCGACGAGCAAACAAAGAAACTGACGATGCGACCGCGCGCGCTTCAGTGTGGACGGATCATGCATAGATCTATTCGTCGGCATATACAACTAAATCTCACCGGCCCCCAAATTAATGTAATCCGCTTGCTTGCTTCCCTCCCCATCTGACCCTGTTGTATGGTCTGCTTGACCTTGTAATGGCGACGCCATACCCACAATCACCCTGCCTATAAGTACCAGCTCCTACACCTCTGCTCATTCCAGATCCTACAAGCATTCTACAACTATATCACCAAGCTGATAGCTAGCCAGCATTGACACGTCGATCATGGCGAGGCTTCACCTTTCCGTTGTCTGCGCCGTCCTCTTCGCACTCGCCGCCCCGTCCCTCGCAGGCGACCCCGACATGCTGCAAGACGTCTGCGTCGCCGACATGGCATCCAGTAAGTTACCCAGCTAAACCATTCGTCTTAGTTTGTCAACCTCGTTCCTCCTGCATCTCTGTGCTGATGTGAATATATGGTGCGCGGCAGAAGTCAAGCTGAACGGATTCCCGTGCAAGGCCGACATCACGGCGGACGACTTCTTCTTCGCCGGGCTCAAGAACGCCGGCAACACCAACAACGCTGCGGGCTCCAACGTGACGGCGGCCAACGTGCTGACCTTCCCAGGGGTGAACACGCTCGGCGTCTCCATGGCGCGCATCGACTATGCGCCCGGAGGCCAGAACCCGCCGCACACCCACCCGCGCGCCACCGAGATCATCTTCGTCACCCAGGGCGTCCTCGAGGTCGGCTTCATCACCACCGCTGACAAGCTCTTCACCAAGGTCCTCAACGTCGGCGACGTGTTCGTCTTCCCGCGCGGCCTCGTGCACTTCCAGCAGAACAGGGAATACGGCCCTGCCTCCGTCATCGCCGGCTTCAACAGCCAGCTCCAGGGTACGCAGGTCATCGCCAACACGCTCTTTGCCGCCGCGCCACCGGTGCCCACCGACGTGCTCGCCAAGGCCTTCCGTGTCGACAACGAAGACATAGACGCTGTCAAGGCCAGGTTCAAGTAGGACGTCTCCGTCTGTATCGGTTTCACAAGGGAAGATCGAATTCTATGTTGGTTTTCTGAATAAGTGATACCCAAGTCAAGTGAGCTCTGCGTGTAATGACTTGCTCGATTTCTTCATGTGTAGTCTATTGGCTTGTCTTTGAAATGACACAAACCTACTTTTGCTCTGTGTATAGTCAAGTGCATGTTTCAGTGAGTGTGGTGATATGTAGTACGAGCTGTATGACACCCGTTTTTTTTTTTTTTTTGATATATGCACTTTTGTGTTTTGAAAAGTCGAAACAAAAATTTTGGTGGGAGATAATGTTGAGATCTATAGTTGTGCAAAATGTTAATGAAAATCGTTGTATTTTTTCCTGGGCGGAAAAGACAAATCGACTTGAAAATGATGAACAGTGCAAGTTTCAAATATATGATTTGCCAGTTTTACATTTCTTGATAATGACCTACTTTTTTGTAAGGGCAAACAGTGGGAGAATGTCCCACTCCGCACAATGGACATTGTTAAAAGAGATGGTTTACGGTACATCAACCAAACGTGAGCCATTCAAGCGAGGCGATCGGACGGTGCAGATTAAAAATACGATGCTAAATATTTGGTAGTATATTTGAGCCCGAAGGGCATTTCGGACATTACACTAACAAAACAGAAAACTGATGAGAAATCATATCCTGCCGTACGACGGGTGTGGCCACGCTGTGCAAAGGACGTGGACAGATTTGCTTCCACAACTTTTTCAACGGCGATGCCTCGTCAGCTCCGTTCGGTCTCACTGGCCATTATTCTGCCCATCTTCCTCTCCCTCGCCGGCGAGCTTGCCTTCCGGCCCTCCTCCGGCGACGTACCATGTCCGCCGTCTCCTCAGGCGTTAAGTTCGTGGAGGGCAAGTTCTCCGACGGCTCCGACGCCATGTGCCGTCACGCCGCCGCCGACGAGCTCGAGACAGAGGCATCCGCGCGGCTGCTCCCGGTCGTTGATGGCGACGAGAAATTTCCGATCGACGCCGTTGCTCGACGTGCAGGTTATTAGGCCCGCTGGCGACAGCGTCGGCATGCTGGTTTTCGGCTTCGGAATCTAAAGCGATCACCACTACCATTTAATTTCGGGTGCCTCCTGTGCGCCATAGCTGTTCTCGTAAGATGGACCTGTCGTAGGGGAGGAAGTACATGGTTCCAAAGCATCAAGCGAGCTACAGTTGACTACCTTTGATGTCCGAAGCTGCCCCAGGTGCTACTGGTTTTGATTGGTCTCACGATTCATGGCGGGTTAGCAACTAGGCCGCCTCTATCACCGACAGTATAGTATCCGTCCGAACTGCTCTCGGCGTCTCGGTGCTTTTATCTGTTGTCTTGTTCCGGTGATCCGGTCAGTCAGCGTTCACCGTCACCGCGGACCGGGATTTGGCATTCTTGTAAGGATGGTTAGGTTGAGATCGTACGACTCGCGAGCAGGAAAAATTATCCTTCGAGCATGCATTTGCTGTACCATTTAGGTAAGTTAGTTAGATGTCTGGTGAGGTAAGACAAGCCTGGCTTGATTGCAAGCGCACCCTAAACACTTCAATATTGCATTGGTTTCCTTTTTGTTTTTGAAGGAAACAAGGACATGAGCTTGGGGCAGGTTCAAAGGACGCCACCGATCTTGTTAATATACAAATTGCACACTTGCGAATAAATAAAAAGAGAGAAACTGAGGCGTTCCTGAGTCTAAGAGGCAAATTATTACATGCATATTGCATTGTAGCTGTTGGTACCTTTTCGTATATATTTGATAAAAAATTAAGAAGTTTGATTTCAACCAAAAAAACTTATGCAACATATTTGGGTTACGAGGGTGTAGTATGAGTTCTGAGCTTTACAGGAATAGGATAACCAGTTTTCTTCGTTACAGCATCTCTAATCGGGCTAGGCTAATTTTACCCCCTATATGACCGCAGACACGTCTGGTAGGGGTAGGTCAAACCTTATTTGTTCTCTCCCGCAACCACACCCCGCATATCCAAACCCTCAAATCCATGTAAACACATGCACATTGATCATAATTCATCACAAATGCAACACGAAATTTAAAATAAAAGAATTAATCAATATATGTTAAGAAGGTGTACATAAACAATAAGGTACAATAGAAGTTAAAAATGTGTACATAAAAATAAAATAATTAATCAAAGGCCGCCAAGCTCGTGCTCATTGATCTTCTTTTTCATGTGCATGATCCAGTTTGCGCTCTCATATCATCCAAGAGGCTAGCATTTTGAAATGTGATCCTCGATTCCTTCGTGAATCTTGCATGAATAACTTTTGTTCTTCTAAAGTACAAGGGTATCATTTATGTTGCCTTCTTTTGAATCCATTTTATCCAATTATCATGCTTCCCCAATTCAATTGTTGCCCTCTCCAACTCCATCTTCTCACAAAATTCTCTAGTCAAACTCAATTCTCCCCTTTGCACATCCAAGAAGAGTTTATACCTCTTTTTTTTTACTTTTTTCTCCTAAAATTGCTTTAAGGTCTTACCTTTGGTGTAGAAAATGTATGTCCATGTGGTGGAAATTTTGCTTGCCGCGTCAAGCATCACCCTTTTCTTCTCCCACCTCCTACCCATCACTTATATTTTTTCCTATTTTGATGAACAGACCTTTGTCCGTCCGCTACCGCATCATTTTTCTCTACTCTAATAGATAGATTATAGCTAGAGATCGATCGTTGTTCTACATTTTTTTTGTGAATTCTTAGATTCTCGAAAAATCGTTGTTCTACATCTTTTTTGTGGAATTTTTGAGATTCTCAAAAAGGGTGCACCACTGTGGTTTCCCGTTTAATTCGGTCCAACAATGGGACAAAGTGAATGGTTTATTCTCGACTAAATGATACAAAGTGGTAGCCAAAGCCATCTAGCAAGCAAGGTATATTTAACACAATGCAATGAAAGGCAAGCACGTAATAGAATTCATAACATGCAAGCAATTCATGCATGGCTATCGACGCCAACGCTATTTTGATTCCTATTTTTTTACTTGTGCTTAAAAACCTAAAACTTTTTTATTTTATTTTTAAAAACCTAAAACTTGTTCACATATTTTTAGATCCTGGCCAATATATGTTGGAGAAAGCCTTCATTGCAAGTGAAATGGATTGCATTCGGCTCCACATAGTGCTTGTGCTAATGATAAAATCCATGGAGTTTCTCACAATACTTTGAGCCATTTTTCTCGGTTCCAGATTTAGGATCCATGCTCATGGCCAATCAAGTTTTACAGAATAATTAGTATGAAGTACCTCTTGCGTTCGTCCCTCTTTTTTTTTAGTATGTTATTGTAAAACATTAAAAAGAGGGGGTGCAATGTTATCATTTGAAAGATCTTGGCCAATATTAATCTGATTCATCATAAATTAGTTCTAAGCAAGTAACATAGTTAAGCTATGATCCTAAATAATTTATATGTAGAAGAAATAAATCTTTACCGTGTCCGGCCATTCGTCGGACGGGTGGTGGCGGGTGCATTGAGTGTCGGATATGCCCGACGATGGCCGCGACCGCTGGAGTTAGGGAGAGTCGCACACCATGTTTGGGGACACATGGTACTGTTAGATGTAACACGTGTTGTATTGGCAGGGATCGAGTGACCTCTTGGGTCTCCTCCTGTGAGAAGCTTTTCGGGATGTGCCACTGCAACTTTGGGGGCGTCCGCTGCGTTCGTGGTTGATTGAAAACGTGGATATTTTTTACGTGGGCGTTGGCGTGGGCGCGGGCACTAGAGTGGGGCACGCTGAACTTCATCTCTGCTGCTCCGCAGCGCTCTTCTTTGAAACCTCCTCCTTCTCCACCTATTCGCGGATGCTCTACCGATGTACCCTTGATCTCTGTCGACGACCTCTGCTCCATCGAATCAGATGAGCTGTCCTTCTCCACAAGGTCCACGGCAACTTTCTTCCATCACAAGGTCCGGTTACTATTGGGACTGTGTCCGTGCTGTCCGCTCGTCGGAAAACATACTCATGCGCTCTATCCGGTTCATTGCTTGCTCCAGCGCACGTAACTACGACGTGCACGAGAGGACGAAGGTATATATGGATGTCAGTGGTCAAACTCTTGTTGCCCAGCGCTCTTACTCGGTATTAAGCGAGGATGTGACACACTCATGGTCGATATGTACGAAATATACGCCGACCTTTATTCCTTGCTGCTGCTTGAAGCCTGGAACCGATGCGGTGAGAGCGATGAGCAAACAAAGAAACTGACAATGCAGCCGCGCGCGCTTGACGGATCATGCAGGGATCGATTCGTCGGCATAAACAACTAGTAAATCTCACCGGCCCCAAATTAATGTAATCCGCTTGCTTGCTTCCCTCCCCATCTGACCCTGTTGTATGGTCTGCTTGACCTTGTAATGGCGACGCCATACCCACAATCACCCTGCCTATAAGTACCAGCTCCTATACCTCTGCTCATTCCAGATCCTACAAGCATTCCACCACTATATCACCAAGCTGATAGCTAGCCAGCATTGACACGTCGATCATGGCGGGGCTTCACCTTTCCGTTGTCTGCGCCGTCCTCTTCGCACTCGCCGCCCCGTCCCTCGCAGGCGACCCCGACATGCTCCAAGACGTCTGCGTCGCCGACATGGCATCCAGTAAGTTACCCAGCTAAACCATTCGTCTTAGTTTGTCAACCTCGTTCCTCCTACATCTCTGTGCTGATGTGAATATATGGTGCGCGGCAGCCGTCAAGTTGAACGGATTCCCGTGCAAGGCTGACATCACGGCAGACGACTTCTTCTTCGCCGGGCTCAAGAACGCCGGCAACACCAACAACGCCGCGGGCTCCAACGTGACGGCGGCCAACGTGCTGACCTTCCCAGGGGTTAACACGCTCGGCATCTCCATGGCACGCATCGACTACGCGCCCGGAGGCCAGAACCCGCCGCACACCCACCCGCGCGCCACCGAGATCATCTTCGTCACCCAGGGCGTCCTCGAAGTGGGCTTCATCACCACCGCTGACAAGCTCTTCACCAAGATCCTCAACGTCGGCGACGTGTTCGTCTTCCCGCGCGGCCTCGCGCACTTCCAGCAGAACAGGGGATACGGCCCTGCTTCCGTCATTGCCAGCTTCAACAGCCAGCTCCAGGGCACGCAGGTCATCGCCAACACGCTCTTCGCCGCCGCGCCACCGGTGCCCACCGACGTGCTGGCCAAGGCCTTCCGTGTCGACAACCACGACATAGACGCTGTCAAGGCCAGGTTCAAGTAGGGCGCCTCCGTTTGTATCGGTTTCTCAAGGGAAGAATTTTATGTTGGTACTGAATAAGTGATACCCAAGTCAAGTGAGCTGTGCGTGTAATGAGTTGTTCGATTTCTTCATGTGTTGTCTATGTTACATTCCCTTGTCTTTGACATAATACAAACCTACTTTTGTTCTGTGTAGTGAAGTGCATGTTTCAGTGAGTGTGGTGATATGTAGTACGAGCTATATGACACCCGTTAAATTTTTTTTTTTTTGAAATATGCACTTTTGTGTTTTGAAAAGTCGAAACAAAAATTTTGGTTCATTACGGGAAAATCGCTCTCCGCCAAGTGGTCTCGGCTTCGCCGAGCGCAAAATGTCGGGGCGACTCGGCGAAGACCGCCAACGCCGGCACAACGTAGACGACACTCGGCGAATCCCAGAGGACTCGGCAAAACGCAACTTCGCCGGGACATGGTCGATAAAGCTCTTGGCGAAGAGAAGACCCTCGGCAAAGACCACATAAAACACTCGGCGATGAACCGATCTCGGCGAAATGGACGATCACGTGGCGCTTGCGGTTGGGTCCCACATTGCAGAGGCGATGTGATGATTTCGCTGAGTGTCTTCCCCGGCGAAGAGGTGGTTGAAAAAAAAAATGGACGCTGCTTTTCTTCGCCGAGTGTCCTACCCGGCGAAGAACTGGCGGGAAAAAATATTCGTTCGCCGCGCAAAAAGATTCCTTTTTGCCGAGTTTGTCGGTGGACGGCACTCGGCGAAGGCATGGACGGGAAGGAAAATCTCATTCCGCGCCAAATCTTCGCCGGGTGTGCGTCTTCGCCGGGAGCTCCTCTCGGCAACCTTGGTGGGCGGGAATAAAAATTTTATCCCACGCCAAATCTTCGCCGGGTGGGACTCTTCGCCGGGAGCTCCTCTCGGCAACGTTGGTGGGCGGGAATGAAAATTTCATTCAGCGCCAATTCTTCGCCGGGCGTCTATCTTCGCCGGGTGTCGTTCTCGGCGAAATGTAGATATTTCGACACCATGTTCTCAGCCCTAACGACGCCTATAAATACTGCACCGCTAACCCAGCTTATTCACTCATTCTAGATTGTTCTCAAACACAAAACTTTCGGGTTCCCTAGCTACGTCCTACAGTGAATGCAACGACATTCGACCGTGAATCACTGTAGGGCTGTAGCTAGGGGAAACCGTGTGTTTTGTTTCCCAGGTTACTCACTCATATATTCTACCTTGTGCTCAAACACAAAACATTCGGGTTCCCTAGCTATGCCCGACACTGAATGCAACGACATTCGACCGTGAATCAGTGTCGGGCTGTAGCTAGGAGAAACCGTGTGTTTTGTTTCCCAGGTTACTCACTCATATATTCTACCTTGTGCTCAAACACAAAACATTCGGGTTCCCTATCTATGCCCGACAATGAATGCAACGACATTTGACCGTGAATCAGTGTCGGGCTGTAGCTAGGAGAAACCGTGTGTTTTGTCTCAGCTATATTTAGGTTTTCAACACAACTTGTTTTTCATCCGGATTAATTCGTGGCGTCCAACAAAAATCATCCGGATTCCCGAGCTCAGTCGCACACTGCATGTGATATCGCAGCCAGTGTGTGACTGTAGCTCGGGGAAACCGTTTGATTTGTTCATCGATGTGTTTAGTCGCACAGTATTTTATGTTCTTTATTACACGACCTTTAAAATTTTTGGGTGGTAAAATTCGCTGCGGGAAATTTTGGCGGGTTTTTTTTTTGGCGGGAAATTTTTGGCAGGAAATTTTGGGCGGGATGGCTGGTGGGAAGGCTATAAAAGACCCCCCGGAGAAGGATGTGGAGTGGACTTGAAGACTCCGAGCGTGGGCACTATGTGTTGTCTCGCACTCCCGGCATGGTCAAGCTGGAGGAGAAGTCGCCGGCGTCGTCGTCGCTGTCGTCTGGCGGCGCTCGCCTGGACTGAAAGTGAGGGTAGCGCAGGCGGGGGTTATCGCCGGCCGTGATGTAGTCCATCACGCTCTGGAGTCTCCGGCCGCCCCACCACAACCCCATCTTTTGCATATTTTTGAAAACCATTTTATCTTTAATAAAATAATTATTCTAACTATTCAAACTATTAACCATTTTATCATTTTGAAAAAATGAATCAACAACTGCCAATGAAGGGTACATAGACGAATGACAACAAACTTCGGTACATAGACGAATGACAACAAACTTGGGTACATAGACGAATGACAACAAACTTGGGGTACATAAACGAATGACAACAAACTTGGGTACATAGACGAATGACAACAAACCATTTTCTCCTAACCAATGATGTGGCTCAGGTTAGTCATACTCTTGCCTAGGACTATAATACTCGTGGGTGTAGTCGTCGTAGTCGCCGTCGTCGTCGTCGCTCTCATCGGACGGCCATGATGTAGTGGTTGACGGGGGTTGTCTCCTGGACTGTAATTGAGGGTAGCGCAGGCGGGGGTTATCGCCGGCCGTGATGTAGTCCATGACCCTCTTGAGAGTCTGGCCGGCCCACCACAGCCGACGGCCGGCCTCGTTGAAGTTCGAAGGACGCGGGCGGTCCTCCTCGTACCTGGCGAGCGCCTTCTCACGCCCATGTATTCTTGTCACCACATACCCGGAATATGTGATCTTATCCACTCCACCGACAGCCACCTACAAAGCGTGAATCACCTGCTGTAAGGCAATTAATTAAGGGAAAAGAAAATAAAACTCACATGTGATATCCTCACAAGAAAATATATGCATTAGGTTGTTAGTTTTGTAGTACACATTATAAAATTTAATTATAAAAGAAATAACAGAAAAAATTATATAAGATGAAATGATAATTTTAAAAGGGTCTTCGCCGAGAGTGCTACTCGGCGAAGAGGCATACTCGACAAACTATTGGTCTTCGCCGAGTAAAGTTCTCGGCGAAGAGGACAACTCGGCAAAAAAAAAAACACGGGCGCGGGGACTTAATGAAATTTTGGCCGCCGAAGCGACCAAAATTCCCCAATCCACCCCCACCCCGCGCGCCCAAATTCCCCACCCCGCTTCGCCGCCGCCGCCACCACCCTCACCCACGCCGACCCCGCCGCCGGTGAGCTCCCATTTGCGCCGCCGCCACCTCTCCCCGTCCGCCGCCACCCCCACCGCATCCAATCTGAGCCGCTGCCCGCCCCCCGCCGCCACGAGCCCGAACCCTAGCCGTGGTCGGAGCAATGGCGGGAGGTTCGGGCTAGCAGCTCGCCGGCCTCCACCGCGAGCGTGCGGCTCTGCCGCCTCCACCGCGACCGCGTGCAGCTCCCCTCCGCGTCGCCGCTGCCCTCCGCGTCACCGCTGCCCTCCACCGCGAGCTGCTGTTGCTCCGCAAGGTGAGGATCTTCCCTTTTTTTACTTTGTTGTTAGGGTTAGTAGTTAGTTAGGTTAACTATTTTAGAGTCAGTAGTACAGATTTATTGGATTGTTAGCAAGGTGAAGCTCAAATCATTGTTGTTATGGTTACTAGTTAGCAAGGTTAGTAGGGTTAGTAGTTAGCAAGGTTAGCAAGGTGAAGCTCAAATCTGTCCATTCCATTTTTACTTTGTTGTTAGGGTTAGTAGTTAGCAAGGTGAAGCTCAAATCTTTTGATATGTTTGTTTCTGTCCATTCCATTTTATTGCTGCCTCTGTTCCAGTATTGAGTTAGGTAGATTTTGACTTGTTTTTGGTCAGTAGTTAGTTAGGTTAGTAGTTGGTTCGGTTTTAGGATTGTTTGTTAATTGGTTAGGTGATATCTTGCTTAGTTAGTCATTGTTATTTGTTAGTTATTAATTGCATTTGTGATAATGTGTGCAGGGTATGCAGCGAGGTTGAAGACGGGAGTGTCGTTGTAGGACAGGGCTCGGGCAGTAGCTACTTCCCCTGTCTTTTTGTCGGTCACGCCGTGAGGGTAATGACGCTCTTCCGCTCCTCTTGCTAGGTTGCATTATTTTGTAGCTCACCAACAAGTCGCGTAACCCTAGGAGTCTCCCGTTCGGAAGGGTTATAGTTATAAAGATGAAACTCTTTATATATATTTATGTATACACCTTGTCAAGGGTATATGTTTATATATAAAGGGCTGTTTGTATATATTTATGTATACACCTTGTCCAGGGTATATATTTATATACAAAGAGCTATATCTTTTATAACCGTGGCCGTTTTGAATTGTCCACGTTTTGGACAGCTCGAGTATGTGTAGCTTGTGTTCGTTTCCATGTTCTACTCCTATCCGAGACAGAATTTCGGTGGCGCCTCCCATGTTGTTCTCCGGATACACAATCTCTCGAAACTTTGTCGAGACGTGTATTGGGAGAGCAGCGGGGAGGTGCTGCCGAAATTCTGTCTTGGATAGGAGTAGGACATGGAAACGAACACAAGCTACACATACTCGGGTGGGATGGCCTTAGCTTTACCTAGTAGATATAGTTGAGTGCATTCAACGCGTAAAATCTATAGTTATGTGAATAATTAAATTAATGATGCTTGAATCTTTTTGTTAAATATATGTCTGCATTAATCAGTTTACAGATGGAGGATCGTGATTGGATGTACAGTGGCCGAGCCGGTGCGAGTCAGATGACCGATGAATGGCTGATTAAGACCTTAGAGTTTCTGGAGTTTGCATTTGCTAAAAACACTGGGTTAACTTGGTGCCCATGCAAATGTTGCAAAAACCAGCGTCGCCAAACAAAGGAAGACATGGGTTTTCACCTTGCCAAGTCTGGGTTTATGCCAGACTACCATCGTTGGACTTTGCATGGCGAGCGTGCATCTCGAGGGAAGAAGGTCACGCGGCAGCGCACCGAGGAGGCATCAACAGCTTTTGATACTGGGGCTGATAGAATGCTAGATCAATTCGCTAATGCACGTGCACTTGAAATTCCAACTGAAGATGCAGATGGGGAGGTGGACAAGAGCACAAAGGAGTTCTATGATACTTTGTTTGCCTCGCAGAAAACCCTCCACGCCCATATAAAGGTTTCTCAACTTGATTCCATAAGTCGCCTAATGGCTGTCAAGTCCCAGTATCATGTAAGCATTAATTGCTTTGATGCATTCCTGCATGTTATTGCCTCTCTTCTACCGGAGTCACATATTCTGCCAAAGAACATGTACGAGTCGAAGAAAATCCTCAGTTCACTTAAGATGGAATATATGCCGATAGATGTTTGTCCAAAGGGCTGCATGTTATTTAGAAAAGAACACATCGGTGAAAAATACTGTCTCAAGTGCAAGTCCTCTAGGTTTATGGAGGTCGACAACGGTGATGGTCAGAAGACGCAACTCACAGTAGCCAAAAAGGTCCTTCGGTATCTTCCATTCCTACCGAGGATCCAACGGCTTTTTATGACCAACGAATCTGCCCAACAAATGAGATGGCCGATAGATGGGAAGAGGTATCGTCCTGAGAAGATGGTACATCCGTCTGATGGTGTTGCATGGAAGAAATTCATTGAGAAGTATCCCGAGAAAGCCGGCACAAACAAGAGTGTAGCAGTTGCCTTATCAACAGATGGGTTCAACCCATATGGTATGTCTGCTTGCACATATAGTTGTTGGCCGATGTTTGTCATTCCGTTGAATCTTCCCCTGGCGTCTGCATGCAACGACAAAACATGTTCTTGTCGCTGATAATTCCAGGGCCTGAATATCCGGGAAGAATATGAGTGTGTACATGGAGCCGTTGGTGGATGATTTGTTGCTTGCCTGGCAACAAGGGGTACGGACGTATGACGCCGTAACAAAGGAGCACTTCACTACTTCACTATGTACGTCTGGTACCACACGTCCCTGCATGACTTGCCGGCACGCGTGATATTCTGCGGATGGTGTATACACGGGAAGTGGCCTTGCCCAGTGTGCATGCAGGCTATGAAATTCGTTTGGCTGACGAAGGGCGGCAAGTATTCTTGTTTTGATAAGCATCACCAGTTCCTTAAACCCGGTCATAGATTCAAGAGAGACGCAAAGAAGTTCTTGAAAGATGTAGTTGTTGATGAATATGTACCAATACCTATCATGGATGGTGCCGCCATTAAGGCTCAGCTAGAAGCTCTTGTGCCCAATGCAGATGGGAATGGCTTTGTGGGTTATGGAGACACACACCAGTGGACACACATTCCATGCTTCTGGAAGCTCCCTTACTTTCCGGATCTCCTTCTTCCTCATAACATTGATGTAATGCACACTAAAAAGAATATCGCCGAGGCCCTTTGGTCCACACTAATGGACCTCGAGAAATCGAAGGATAATGTCAAGGCTAGAGTCGATCAGCAGGTACTATGTGATAGGCCAAACATGAAAATGGACCCTCCCGGCACAGTCAAAAGAGGATGGTCCAAACCAAAGGCCTGTTTCACCCCAACAAGGGCCCAAAGGAAAGAAATTCTCCAGTGGGTCCTGGATCACCTATTCTTCCCTGATGGCTACGCAGCTAACATAATGAGGGGAGTAAATTTGGTTGGGTTGCGGATAGGTGGGCTCAAGAGTCATGACTATCACGTATGGATCGAGCGGATAATGCCGGTTATGTTTCGAGGCTATATCGATGAGGACATTTGGCTAGTCTTGGCAAAGTTGAGCTATTTCTTCCGCCGGCTTTGTGCTATAAAATTAGATATCAAGGTGATTAAAGAGTTGGAGGAACAGACGCCCGAGTTGATTTGCGAGCTAGAGGCTATCTTTCCACCAGGCATGTTCAATCCGATGCAACATTTGTTGGTGCATCTCGCGACCGAGGCAAGATTGGGGGGGCCTGTGCAGACTCGTTGGATGTTTGCAATTGAGAGAGAGCAGAAGGACCTTCAAAAGAAAAGCACAAACAAATGCCGCATCGAAGCATCCATAGCTGAGGCAACACTGAACGAGGAGGTGTCAAACTTCACCACTAAGTTCTATAGTGACAATCTTACCACTGTTCATAATCCAGTGCCTCGTCTCAATATGGCCAACCCAGAAGATCTACCTGAACTTAGCATTTTCATCGGGGCCGGTGGCAAATCAAGTGGCCACAAGAAGAGGAAATTATCATATGATGAGTGGACGAACATTACATCTTATGTCTTGAAGAACACGATAGAAGTACAACCCTACATTGAGTAAGTGCTCAGTGTATAGTGTATTGTTCGACACACTTTGATACGTCTCAAACGTATCTATAATTTTTGATGTTCCATGCTTGTTTTATACCTATTGCTACATGTTTTGCATCCACTTTATGTCACTTTTATACATTTTCTGGGGCTAACCTATTAACAAGATGCCGAAGTGTCAGTTCCTGTTTTCTGCTGTTTTTGTATTCCAGAAAAGCTAGTCTGGAAATATTCTCGGAATTGGACGAAACTACACGGGGGTCCCTATTTTACCAGAAGACACACCAGATGGAGCAAAGAAGCAACGGAGAGGAGCCACAGGGGCCCCACACGCCACTAGGGCGTGCCTGGCCCCTTGGCCGGGCTATAGTATGGTGTGGGCCCCACGGGGGTCGTCAGCCGCCGCCCTTTCGCCTACTTATTCCCCCGAGAAAATAACCCTAAGGGCCTGAGCCAAAATCCACGAAAAGTTCCAGAGACACCGCCGCCGTCAACCATAGCTCGGGAGGGTCCAGAACCTCTTCCCGGCACCCTGCTGGAGAGGGGAATCGTCACCGGAGGCTTCTACATCGCCATGCCTGCCTCCGGAGTGATGCGTGAGTAGTTCATCCTTGGACTACGGGTCCATAGCAGTAGCTAGATGGTTGTCTCTCCTATTTGTGCCATCATGTTTAGATCTTGTGAGCTGCCCTACATGATCAAGATCATATTATTGTAATGCTACATGTTGTGTTTGCTGGGATCCGATGAATATTGAATACTATGTCAAGTTGATTATCAATCTATGCCCTATGTTATTTATGATCTTGCATGCTCTCCGTTACTAGTAGATGTTTTGGCCAAGTAGATGCTTGTAACTCCAAGAGGGAGTATTTATGCTAGATAGTGGGTTCATGCCTCCATTTAATCTGGGACAGTGACAGAAAGTTCTAAGTCTGTGGATGTGCTGTTGCCACTAGGGGTAACCTAACGGTGCTATGTCCACGGGCATATGTGTTTGTTTACATAACGCGCTTTACTTAATGCAATTATCTATTGCTTGCAACTTAATACCAACGGGGACTCGGATGACAACCCGGCGGTGGATTATTAGTCATAGATGCAGTTGGATAACGGTCTATGTATCTTGTCGTAATTCCCAAATTAAATACCATATTAATCATCATGCCATGTATTTGCATTGTCATGCGCTCACTATTTGTCAATTGTCCAGCTGTAATTTGTTCATCCAGCATGTTAGTTATCTTTTATTGGAGAGACACCACTAGTGAACTGTGCACCCCGGTCCATTCTTTTAAACTGATTAAACCACAAACTGCAAACTGTTCCTTTTTCATTCTCATCACTTTAATACTCATTTTCCACACGAGACGTTTAATCCTTTGTTTTCAGCAAGCCGGTGAGATTGACAACCTCACTGTTACGTTGCGGCAAAGTATTGTGATTGTGTTGTGTGCAGGTCCACGTCAGCGCCGGAATCCCTGGTGTTGCGCCGCATCATATTTCGCCGTTGATAACCTTCAGAGGAATTGTCGCTTCTACTGGTTCGATAACCTTGGTTTCATACTGAGGGAAAACTTGCTGCTGAACTGCATCATACCTTCCTCTTGGGGTCTCCCAATGGACGTGTACTGCACGACAAGCACCTTCTTTTCTGGCGCCGTTGCCGGGGAGTCAGCAGTCTTCTGCAAGGGGAGTTTCACGCTTCCAATCTCTTTACTTTGTTTTTGTCTTGCTTAGTTTATTTTATTTTATCTTGTTTGCTTTCAATTATCAAAAACATAAAAAAATTAGTTACTTGCATTTAGTTTATTTTCGGTTTTGTTTCCTGTTAGTTATTATGTCTAGCTCTTTACTTGCTATCAATGGTTACTTTCCTTGAAACTAGTCCTATGACTGAAAACAACATGAGAGAGCTTTATGAAATTTATCTTGAGTTGGGACATGAAGTGTTTGAAGAGAAAATTAAAAAGCCTATGGAACTTTATTTGCATAACAATCATGATAGTAGCAATGTTATTACCATACATTCTTTTAACACCATTATTGCTAATGCCATGGAAAGCTCTAAGCTTGGGGAAGCTGGTTTGATAAAAATGTTATTTTTAGTCCCCTAGCTTTGAAGTAGGAAGAATTCTATATTGTCGAATGTGATGATTCTATTGAAATATCTCCTTTTGATAAATTTGAAGTAAACATCCTCCTTGACTCAGTAAAAGTGGAAATTGCAGAAAGTAAAAAATGTGCTCCCTAATCTTACGTATGATAATTCTCTTGATGATGGTCCTATATTGCCTAATGATATTTATTGTACTACTATTGCCAAAAGTGAGTTTAATGACCCCACTATTTTTAAGCTTAATAAAAATTATGCGTTTGTAAATCATGAAAAGCATGCTTTATGTGATAGTTACATTGTTGAAATTGTTCATGATGCTACTAAAAATTATTTTGAGAGAGGAAAATATGGTTATAGAAATCTTCATGTTATTAAATTTCCTCTCTTTATGATGAAAGTTTTGAGCTTTCTCTTGTGTTGCTTCTAGTTTTGAAGTTGCACTTGTTTTGCCTTTCTATGCTAGTCACTTTGTGCTTAATTGACTTGTTTTCTTACAAGACTCCTATGCATAGGAAGAGTGTTAGATTTAAACATGTTTTATATATGCTTCTTGATGCTCTATTTTATGTTTCAACTACCATCTTTATGTGAGCATCATAGAAATCACTATGCCTAGCTAAAAGGCATTAAAGAAATCGCTTTTGTGAGGCAACCCATTATCTTTTATTTTCAGTATTAGTTAAGGTGTTGTTTACTTTTGTAGCAACTCCTTTGTATCTTTATTTCTCGCATTGTTGTGCCAAGAGTAGCCTCTAGTGTGGAGATTTCGCTTAATTTTGATTGCTGCGCAGAAGCAGATTTTTACTGTCCACTGTACGAAAATCCTAAAATCACCAGATTGTCGAAAAAATCTGAAACTTTTTGTGCATGATCTTTATGAATGTCTGAATCTTTCATTAGTTCAAAGTTTTTTGATTTGAGCGTTGTAAGTGCCTCGAAAAAATTCATCTTTACTGCCTGTTCTGTTTTGACAGATTATGTCTCTGTTTTTTGCATTGTCTCTTGTGCGCTTTACGCGAGGTTCTCTAATGAAGGCTGTAGCTAATGTTTTATTGAGTTCTTGCAATGTGTCACAACAGAACCAGTGATTTACTTTGAGTTTGGTGTGACGGAAGTTTTCAAGGGTCAAGAGAGAAGGGTGATAATAGGATCAAGAAGGATGAAGAGCTTAAGCTTGGGGAGGCTCCCATGGATCTCCCCAGCATAATTCAAGAAGACTCAAGCGTCTAAGCTTGGGGATGCACAAGGCATCCCCTTCTTCATCGTCAAATTATCAGGTCATATCTAGTGAAACTATATTTTAATTCTTTCACATCATATGTGCTTTTCTTGGAGCGTCTGTGTGCTTTTATTTTCAGTATTATCTTTTCTTTTCAATATGCTTGACTGGACCCTAGCATTCTTGATTGGGAGAGAGACACGCTCCGCCTTTTCATGAGAATACTCCTATTATTCACTTATATTTGTTGAGTATTCATTATCTAGCGTTGTTCAGCTTTTAGCTCTTGTTTTCATGTATCTTTTTTCAGAGCTATTAGCTTTCTTTTGTAGAAAGTACTCTCTTCCTTCACTTATATCTATTTGGAGAGTTGATGAAATAAATTGATTAGTGTTTGGTTGGTTCCGAAAATGTTGCATGTGGTAATTGGTATAAGGAAAAACTTGCTTAATCTTATAGATCACTAATATGGATAACTTGATACTTGTCAATTGTTTTGAGTTAAAAAGTAGATCATGATTAAATTTGTGCATCACATGAGTTAAGCCTATTAGTGAAGAACTACCGTAAAGCTTGTTGAAAATTTGGTTTGCATCGGTGGTATCTGTAAGGTCTAGATATTTTCTAATAAACGGGTTTGGTTAACAAGCAAGACGGTATGAGGTCTTATAACGTTTGCAATATGTTTTTCATATAAAACTTGGTGTACGGGTTGATATTCTTGTTTGTTTACAAAAACCTTGCTAGCCTAAACTCTGTACTGAGAGGGAATGCTTCTCGTGCATCCAAATCCTTGAGCCAAATTCCATGCCATTCGTGTTCACCATATCTACCTATATGTGGTATTTCCTTTCCACTCTAAGTAAATTTTTCATGTGCTACCTTTAAATTATTCAAAATGTTATTATTCCCTTTTGTGTCAATGTTTACTAACTCATGAGGAATTAGTGTGGTTATTCTTTATTCTGGTTGTCAAATGAACTTTACACGTGGACTAGTGGCATATACATCCGCTTATCCAATAATTTGCAAAAAGAGCTGGCAACGGGGTGCCCAGTCCCAATTAATTACAACTTTAACCAATCAATTCTCTTTACACTTTTGCCCTGATTCATCAGTAAGCAATGACAAAACAGTGAAATATCTGCATGTGTCTAAACAAAAGAGAAAGAGGGATGATCTGCCTTGCTGGTAGAAATAACGTCCTTCATGGGAGCCGCTCTTAAAAGTCCGTTTGACAGGTAGAAAACTGTTATCACCCACTACCATTCGTTGACAATTAACAAACATCTCTCAAAAATAGATACTCCTCCATGGTATGTGATTGATGGAAGGCACCCGAGGATTCGGTTAGCCATGGCTTTTGTTAGCAAGGTTGGGAGGAGTATCAAATATTTTATGCAATCTCTATATGCTTTCAAAAACCTAAAAGCTGTAGCACATGACTTAATCCCAGCTTCCCTCTGCGAAGGGCCTTTCTTGTACTTTTATGTTGAGTCAGTTTTCCTATTCTTTCTGTCTTCCACAAGCAAACACTAGTGTCAACTTTGTTACAACATGGGTTATATGCAACGTATTGCACTTGTTATACTACTTTGTGTTGACGATATCCATTTGATAAATATGTTGAAAGTTGAAATAAATGCTGAATCTTGATTCTTCCTTTGTGTTGATTGAATACCTTTCATTAGGAACTATTGCTTTATGAGTTAACACCTATGCAAAACAGTTTGATGCTTGTCTTGAAAGTACTATTCATGAAAACGTTTAGCTTGTGTGATTCATTGTTTACTCATTATCTATTTGATAGCAAACTATAGACCATTGACTTGGATCACTTCATTCATTTACATGTTCCTTACAATATTATATGATCAAGATTATGATAGTAGCATGTCACCTCAAAAATTATTTTGTTTTTATCGTTTACCTACTCGAGGACGAGCAGGAACTAAGCTTGGGGATGCTTGATACGTCTCAAACGTATCTATAATTTTTGATGTTCCATGCTTGTTTTATACCTATTGCTACCTGTTTTGCATCCACTTTATGTCACTTTTATACATTTTCTGTGACTAAGCTATTAACAAGATGCCCTATGTTATTTTGATGTTCCATGCTTGTTTTATACCTATTGCTACCTGTTTGCATCCACTTTATGTCACTTTTATACATTTTCTGTGGAAATATTCTCGGAATTGGACGAAACTACACGGGGGTCCCTATTTTACCAGAAGACACCAGATGGAGCAAAGAAGCAACGGAGAGGAGCCACAGGGGCCCCACACGCCACTAGGGCGCGCCTGGCCCCTTGGCCGCGCCCTAGTATGGATTGGGCCCCACGGGGGTCGTCAGCCACCGCCCTTTCGCCTACTTATTCCCCTCGAAAAAATAACCCTAAGGGACTGAGCCAAAATCCACGAAAAGTTCCAGAGACGCCGCCGCCGTCAACCCTAGCTCGGGAGGGTCCAGAACCTCTTCCCGGCACCCTGCCGGAGAGGGGAATTGACACCGGAGCCTTCTACATCGACATGCCTGCCTCCGGAGTGATGCGTGAGTAGTTCATCCTTAGACTACGGGTCCATAGCAGTAGCTAGATGGTTGTCTCTCCTATTTGTACCATCATGTTTTGATCTTGTGAGCTGTCCTACATGATCAAGATCATATTATTGTAATGCTACATGTGTTTGCTGGGATCCGATGAATATTGAATACTATGTCAAGTTGATTATCAATCTATGCCCTATGTTATTTATGATCTTGCATGCTCTCCGTTACTAGTAGATGCTTTGGCCAAGTAGATGCTTGTAACTCCAAGAGGGAGTATTTATGCTAGATAGTGGGTTCATGCCTCCATTTAATCTGGGACAGTGACAGAAAGCTCTAAGATTGTGAATGTGCTGTTGCCACTAGGGCTAACCTAACGGTGCTATGTCCACGGGCATATGTGTTTGTTTACATTACGCGCTTTACATAATGCAATTATCCGTTGCTTGCAACTTAATACCAACAGGGGACTCGGATGACAACCCGGCGGTGGATTATTAGTCATAGATGCAGTTGGATAACGGTCTATGTATCTTGTCGTAATGTCCAAATTAAATACCATAGTAATCATCATGCCATGTATTTGCATTGTCATGCGCTCACTATTTTTCAATTGCCCAGCTGTAATTTGTTCACCCAGCATGTTAGTTATCTTTTATTGGAGAGACACCACTAGTGAACTGTGGACCCCGGTCCATTCTTTTAAACTGATTAAACCACAAACTGCAAACTGCTCCTTTTTCATTCTCTGCACTTTAATACTCATTTTCCACATGAGACGTTTAATCCTTTGTTTTCAGCAAGCCGGTGAGATTGACAACCTCACTGTTACGTTGGGGCAAAGTATTTTGATTGTGTTGTGTGCAGGTCCACGTCAGCGCCGGATTCCCTGGTGTTGCGCCGCATCATATTTTGCCGTTCATAACCTTCAGAAGAATTGTTGCTCCTACTGGTTCGATAACCTTGGTTTCATACTGAGGGAAAACTTGCTGCTGAACTGCATCATACCTTCCTCTTGGGATCTTCCAACAGACGTGTACTGCACGACAAGCACACTTCCATTTCGTAGTTTGTGGACTAACTCCGTTTCTTGATCGTTGCCATTCATAGGTTATTTGAGACAGAAACCTGGAAACATCGAAGACCATGTACCGACAATGACAAGTTGGTTCTTTTTAAAAAGGGGGTGAAGGAGGCGGCGGTTTCATTCCGTGGTTCAAAGCTAAAGTAGGGAATATCCCCTTGTTTCATTCCATGTTTGTGCAAGACGTTTCGTCTACACTAACATATCATACTTGTTCCTATTGCACTTGTAGGGAATATCTGACCCTGAAATGAGGCCCGAGTTGAAGAAACTTACCTCATGCACCTATGCCGTCAAGACCTATAATTCTTATGACGTGAATGGGTTCCGCTTCCATACCGATCATTACGAAAAAACTCGGCCAAACCCGAAGACAAGAAATTCCGGGGTCTTATGCCAAGGGAAGGACGGCCTTGATTACTATGGAATAGTCCAGGAAATAATTGAACTGGATTGTGAATTTGGCAAAAAGAAGAACCCTGTTGTCTTCAAATGCCATTGGTTCAATCCAAGAAGAGTGCGACGAAGACCTGAAATTGGGTTGGTCGAAATTGAGCGAGAATCCATCTACGCGGGAGATGATGTCTATATCCTAGCACACCAAGCCATCCAAGTTTTTTATCTCCCGTACACATGCAAAACTGTGAAACATCTAATAGGTTGGGATGTAGTGATCTCGGTACCGCCACGTAATAAAGTAGCTACCCCTAACGATGACGACTACCACCACCGCCTAAACCCGAACACCTACGAGGGAGTGTTTTATCAGGAAGATGGGCTGTCAGGCCAATTGAATATCAATTTGCCTAGTGTAGATGAAATGGAAGAAGACGACGGTGTCATTATAGTCGACCATGGGCAAGAGGACGGTGAGCTGGTTGTCAACCGGAGAGACGTGGAGCTTCTTGAACGGATGCACCTACCCGATGTAGAGGAGCCGAGCGGTCCACCTCTAGATTACGTTCCAGATTGGTGGTACACTCGTGATAGTGATGATGATGATCCTGGTCCAAGTTATGATCCAAACAATGTAGACACTGGCTTCTGAAGCTTTGTACTCGTCGATTAAGAATTTCTGTCTGTATGAACCATTTGTGATGTAATATTTTGTATGAACCATTTGTGATGTAATATTTTGTATGAACCAAATGTCAAGCCAACAAGCATGCCTCCAGGCACTTATGGCAATAATTCATCTTTTGTTTGCTTACTCGTCTAATGTGAATCTTCATAGGAGCATCGAACGGCTGGATCCCACACTGCCACGGATGGTCAAGACGGAGGGAATGGTGGAGGCGGATGATGCAAGACGTACTTGCTCGTTGGGAGACCCCAAGAGGAAGGTTTGATGTAGCCTAGCAGCAAGTTTTCCCTCAGTATGAAACCAAGGTTTATCGAACCAGTAGGAGTAACGATTCTTCAGAAGGTTGTTGGCGGCTCGCACGGTGCAACACGATCACCAACGTGGACCTGCACACAACACAATCACAGTACTTTGCCCCAACGAAACAGTGAGGTTGTCAATCTCACCGGCTTGCTGAAAACAAAGGATTAAACGTCTCGTGTGGAAAATGAGTATTAAATTGCAGCGAATGAAAAAGGAACAGTTTGCAGTTTGTGGTTTAATCATGTAAAAGAATGGACCGGGGTCCACAGTTCACTAGTGGTGTCTCTCCATAAAGATATCTAACATGTTGGGTAAACAAATTACAGCTGGGCAATTGACAAATAGTGAGCGCATGACAATGCATACATGCATGATGATTACTATGATATTTAATTGGGCATTACGACAAGATACATAGACGTTATCCAACAGCGTCTATGACTAATAATCCACCGCCGGGTTGTCATCCGAGTTCCCCGTTGGTATTAAGTTGCAAGCAACGGATAATCGCATTAAGTAAAGCGCGTAATGTAAACAAACACATATGCCCGTGGACATAGCATCGTTAGGTTATCCCTAGTGGCAACAGCACATCCATAACCTTAGAACTTTCTGTCACTGTCCCAGATTAACGGAGGCATGAACCCACTATCTAGCATAAATACTCCTCTTGGAGTTACAAGCATCTACTTGGCCAAAGCATCTACTAGTAACGGAAAGCATGCAAGATCTTAAATAACATAGGGCATAGATTGATAATCAACTTGACATAATATTCAATATTCATCGGATCCCAGCAAACACAACATGTAGCATTACAATAATATGATCTTGATCATGTAGGGCAGCTCACAAGATCTAAACATGATGGCACAAATGGAGAGACAACCATCTAGCTACTGCTATGGACCCGTAGTCCAAGGATGAACTACTCACGCATCACCTCGGAGGCAGGCATGGCGATGTAGAAGCCTCCGGTGACGATTCCCCTCTCCGGCAGGGTGCCGGGAAGAGGTTCTGGACCCTCCCGAGCTAGGGTTGACGGCGGCGGCGTCTCTGGAACTTTTCGTGGATATGCTCGTACTTAGGGTTTTCGCGTCGGGGGGAATAAGTAGGCGAAAGGGCGGCGGCTGGCGACCCCCGTGGGGCCCACACCACCCTCGGCGCGCTGGGGCCGCGCCCTGGCCACGTGTGGGGCCCACGTGGCTCTCCTCGTTGCTCCTTTGTCCTTCAGTGTGTTCTGGTAAAATAGGACCCCCGTGAAGTTTCGTCCAATTCCGAGAATATTTCCAGACTAGCTTTTCTGGAATACAAAAACAGCAGAAAACAGGAACTGGCACTTCGGCATCTTGTTAATAGGTTAGTCCCAAAAAATGTATAAAAGTGATATAAAGTAGATGCAAAACATGTAGCAATTGGTATAAAACAAGCATGGAACATCAAAAATTATAGATACGTTTGAGACGTATCAGCATCCCCAAGCTTAGTTCCTGCTCGTCCTCGAGTAGGTAAACGATAAAAACAAAATAATTTTTGAGGTGACATGCTACTATCATAATCTTGATCATATAATATTGCAAGGCACATGTAAATGAATGAAGTGATCCAAGTCAATGGTCTATAATTTGCTATCAAATAGATAATGAGTAAACAATGAATCACACAAGCTAAACGTTTTCATGAATAGTACTTTCGAGACAAGCATCAAAGTTTTGCATAAGTGTTAACTCATAAAGCAATAGTTTCTAAAAAAGGTATTCAATCAACACAAAGGAAGAATTAAGTTTCAGCATTTGCTTCAACTTTCAACATATTTATCTCATGGATATTGTCAACACAAAGTAGTATAACAAGTCCAATACGTTGCATATAACGCATGTTGTAACAAAGTTGACACTAGTGTTTGCTTGTGGAAGACAGAAAGAATAGGAAAACTGACTCAACATAAAAGTAAAAGAAAGGCCCTTCGCAGAGGGAAGCAGGGATTAAATCATGTGCTAGAGCTTTTAGGTTTTTGAAAGCATATAGAGATTGCATAAAATATTTGATACTCCTCCCAACCTTGCTAACACAAGCCATGGCTAACCGAATCCTCGGGTGCCTTCCATCAATCACATACCATGGAGGAGTATCTATTTTTGAGAGGTGTTTGTTAATTGTCAACGAATGGTAGCGGGTGAGAACAGTATTCTACCTGTCAAACGGACTTTTAAGAGCGGCTCCCATGAAGGACGTTATTTCTACCAGCAAGGCAGATCATCCCTCTTTCTCTTTGGTTTACACACATTCAGGTATTTCACTGTTTGTCATTGCTTACTGATGAATCAGGGCAAAAGTGTGAAGAGAATTAATTGGTTAAAGTTGTAATTAATTGGGACTGGGCACCCCGTTGCCAGCTCTTTTTGCAAATTATTGGATAAGCGGATGTATATGCCACTAGTCCAGGTGTAAAAGTCCATTGACAATAGAATAAAGAATAACCACACTAATTCCTCATGAGCTAGTAAACATTGACACAAAAAGGGAATAATAACATTTTGAATAATTTAAAGGTAGCACATGAAAAATTTACTTGGAGTGGCAAGGAAATACCACATATAGGTAGTTATGGTGGACACAAATGGCATGGATTTTGGCTCAAGGATTTGGATGCACGAGAAGCATTCCCTCTCAGTACAGAGTTTAGGCTAGCAAGGTTATGTAAGCAAACAAGAATATCAACCCGTACAC
Organism: Poa pratensis; assembly: GCA_947311845.1. Lineage (NCBI taxonomy): Eukaryota > Viridiplantae > Streptophyta > Magnoliopsida > Poales > Poaceae > Poa > Poa pratensis. Next base: position 103,189,868 of record CAMZMU010000020.1, read on the forward strand.
CAAGTTTTATATGACAAACATATTGCAAACGTTATAAGACTTCATACCGTCTTCCTTGTTAACCAAACCCTGTTATTAGAAAATATCTAGACCTTAGAGATACCACCGATGCAAACCAAATTTTCAACAAGCTTTACGGTAGTTCTTCACTAATAGGCTTAACTCATGTGATGCACAATTTAATCATGATCTACTTGTTAACTCAAAACAATTGACAAGCATCAAGTTATCCATTTAGTGATCTACAAGATTAAGCAAGTTTTTCCTTATACCAATTACCACATGCAACATTTTCTGAACCAACCAAACACCAATCAATTTATTTAATCAACTCTCCAAACAAATATAAGTGAAGCAAGAGAGTACTTTCTACAAAAGAAAGCTAATAGCTCTGACAAGAGATACATGAAAACAAGAGCTAAAAGCTGAACAGCGCTAGATATGAATACTCAACAAATATAAGTGAAGAATAGGAGTATTCTCATGAAAAAGCGGAGCGTGTCTCTCTCCCAATCAAGAATGCTAGGGTCCAGTCAAGCTTTATTGAAAATAAAAGCAATACTGAAAATAAAAGCACACAGACGCTCCAAGAAAAGCACATATGATGTGAAAGAATTAAAATATAGTTTCACTAGAGATGACCTGATAATTTTGACGATGAAGAAGGGGATGCCTTGGGCATCCCCAAGCTTAGACGCTTGAGTCTTCTTGAAATATGCTGGGGAGATCCATGGGAGCCTCCCCAAGCTTAAGCTCTTCACTCTTCTTGATCCTATTATATCATCCTTCTCTCTTGACCCTTGAAAACTTCCGTCACACCAAACTCAAAGTAGATCTCATTAGAGGGTTAGTGCATAATCAAAAACTCACATGTTCTATAAAGACGCAATATGATTGTTACTTTAAACATTAGCTACAGCCACTGATGTTATGTGAAGCTCTTCCACCCAAAAAAGAATTTCACTCAACACTAGTAAAAGAGAGAATGCAAAATAAAAAGGCATAATCTGTCTAAAACAGAACAGTCCGCAAAGACGAATTTTTTCGAGGCACTTACGACGCTCAGATCGAGAAACTTGAACTAATGAAAGATTCAGACATTCATAAAGATTACGCACAAAAAATTTCAGATTTTTTAACAATCTGGTGATTTTAGGAATTTCGTACAGTGAACAGCAAAAATCTGTTTCTGCGCAGCAATCAAAATTAAGCATCCTTAACATTAGAGGCTACTCTTGGCACAACAATGCGAGAAAATAAAGATACAAAGGAGTTGCTACAGAAGTAAACAAACTCCTTGACTCAATAAAAGAAAAATTGCAGAAAAATAAAATGGGTTGCCTCCCATAAGCGCTTTTCTTTAACGCCTTTTAGCTAGGCACAAAGCATGCATCAAGTATTACCAAGTGAAGAAAGGTCTAATTCATCAAAAGCTTCATCAAGAACAGGGTTTGTCAGTTTAGTAGTTCTTGGGAAGAAAATTTAAATAGACCATTATGTGACTCACCCTCAAGCTCATTGAACACGTTATCCGTTTTAAGCACACCCGTGGGTTTTGGTTTAGAAATTTTTGGCACATAAATTTTTGCTCTCCCCACAAAAGCCTTTTGCCTTTTAGTTTTAATAGAGGTAAAAGTAGAACTTATTACATCCATAGCCTCCTCTAATTCACCAATCCTAAGATTTTGATTATCTTGAATAGTACTAGTTTCTAAAACAGCAATTCTTTCATTAATGGTTCCCAGTGATTCATCAACTTTGCTAGTACTATCAAGGAGATTTGGCAAATTTTTCTCTATAGACTCCAATTTCTTTATAACATCTTCCAAGGTAATCTCATTTTTAATGTTACTAACAGGTGGTGTTCCTACTAGACTCTCAATAATATAACTAGCTTCCAACGCAGGAGTACCAAGAAAGTTACCTCCCGTCAAAGTGTCCAAGACATATCTATACCAGCTAGTTATGCCAACATAAAAATTTCTAAGCAGGATCATAGTGGAATATTTTTTAGTGCACCTACGATGAGCATCGCTGATTCTATACCAAGCATCTTTCAAACTTTCTCCACTTTGTTGCTTAAAAGATCGAACCTCAACTTCAGGAACCGAAACATGATGAGCCGAACCAGACATGATAACTAACAGAAAACAAAACTGAAAATAAACTAAATGCAAGTAACTAATTTTTTTGTGTTTTTGATAATTGAAAGCAAACAAGATAAAATAAAATAAACTAAGCAAGACAAAAACAAAGTAAAGAGATTGGAAGCGTGAAACTCCCCTTGCAGAAGACTGCTGTCTCCCCGGCAACGGCGCCAGAAAAAGCTTGATGCAAACACGCTCGTTGGGAGACCCCAAGAGGAAGGTATGATGTAGTCAGCAGCAAGTTTTCCCTCAGAAAGAAACCAAGGTTATCGAACCAGTAGGAGCAACTCTTCAGAAGGTTGTTGGCGGCTCACACGGCGCAACACGATCACCAACGTGGACCTGCACACAACACAATCAAACTACTTTGCCCCAACGAAACAGTGAGGTTGTCAATCTCACCGGCTTGCTGAAAACAAAGGATTAAACGTATCGTGTGGAAAATGAGTATTAAATTGCAGAGAATGAAAAAGGAACAGTTTGCAGTTTGTGGTTTAATCAGTGTAAAAGAATGGACCGGGGTCCACAGTTCACTAGTGGTGTCTCTCCATAAAAGATAACTAACATGTTGGGTGAACAAATTACAGCTGGGCAATTGACAAATAGTGAGCGCATGACAATGCATATACATGACATGATGATTACTATGATATTTAATTGGGCATTACGACAAGATACATAGACCGTTATCCAACAGCGTCTATGACTAATAATCCACCGCCGGGTTGTCATCCGAGTCCCCGTTGGTATTAAGTTGCAAGCAACGGATAATTGCATTAAGTAAAGCGCGTAATGTAAACAAACACATATGCCCGTGGACATAGCATCGTTAGGTTATCCCTAGTGGCAACAGCACATCCAAACCTTAGAACTTTCTGTCACTGTCCCAGATTAAACGGAGGCATGAACCCACTATCTAGCATAAATACTCTCTCTTGGAGTTACAAGCATCTACTTGGCCAAAGCATCTACTAGTAACGGAAAGCATGCAAGATCTTAAATAACATAGCATAGATTGATAATCAACTTGACATAATATTCAATATTCATCGGATCCCAGCAAACACAACATGTAGCATTACAATAATATGATCTTGATCATGTAGGGCAGCTCACAAGATCTAAACATGATGGCACAAATAGGAGAGACAACCATCTAGCTACTGCTATGGACCCGTAGTCCAAGGATGAACTACTCACGCATCACTCCGGAGGCAGGCATGGCGATGTAGAAGCCTCCGGTGACGATTCCCCTCTCCGGCAGGGTGCCGGGAAGAGGTTCTGGACCCTCCCGAGCTAGGGTTGACGGCGGCGGCGTCTCTGGAACTTTTCGTGGATATGGCTCGGGCCCTTAGGGTTTTCGCGTCGGGGGGAATAAGTAGGCGAAAGGGCGGCGGCTGGCGACCCCCGTGGGGCCCACACGCACCCTCGGCGCGCCTGGCTCCTTGGCCGCGCCCTGGCCACGTGTGGGGCCCACGTGGCTCTCCTTCGTTGCTCCTTTGGTCCTTCAGGTGTGTTCTGGTAAAATAGGACCCTCCGTGAAGTTTCGTCCAATTCCGAGAATATTTCCAGACTAGCTTTTCTGAATACAAAAACAGCAGAAAACAGGAACTGGCGCTTCGGCATCTTGTTAATAGGTTAGTCCCGGAAAATGTATAAAAGTGACATAAAGTAGATGCAAAACATGTAACAATTGGTATAAAACAAGCATGGAACATCAAAAATTATGGATACGTTGGAGACGTATCAGCGGAGCTGCAAGCCCATCATCGGCGCCAACGGCCTCCATCATGTGCTGCCTCTGAATTGTGGCATTTCCTGCTAGCTGTGAGCAGGATAATGTATTTTGGACTTGTTTGACTTGTGTTGTGTGCTTTATGAACTTGTGCACTCTATTTTGTGAACTTTTGGACCATATGTGTGCTATATTTCCTTATATGTGTCTCCTTTCATTGTTCTGGGTGTGCTCGTAATGATCCAGTTGATATATTTGAAATATATATATGCATATTGTGTTTGAATGCAGGGATTCCTAAAAAGCAAAAAAAAGCTGGCACAGTGCAGGCTCTTCGCCGAGTACAACACTCGGCGAAATGCTCTTTGCCGAGAAATACACTCGGCGAAGTGACCATACAGGTGCCATTTGGTCATCTAGGAACACACTTTGCCGAGATATATTTGTTTTCCGAGTGCCGCACTCGGCGCAGTGATGCCAAATGGTCACCTGGCATTTTCCTTCGCCGAGCGAGCAACATTTGCCGAGTTTGGGTCTCGGCGAAGGGAGATCGAACGCGACCATTTGGAACGACCTTCGCCGAGTCTTTGCGGTCACCTAGCTCTCGGCGAAGTATTCGCTCTCGGCGAAGCGGAGACACGGTGAACTAAACGTCTGGCACTCGGCGAAGAAACGCACGGCGAAGATACGTAGAGGCACTCGGCGAAGCGCAGCACGGCGAAGACGTTCGCCGGCACCAAGTTGGAGGACACGTGGCGCCATCTGTGCGTTCCTTCTTCGTCGAGAGCCGACACCACCGAACTCGGCGAAGTTCTGACACACGCCTGACGCTGATCTGACATGGGACGATCCAAATTGCCTTTTCTTCGCCGGGTGGCTGCTGTAAATGCTCGGCGAAGACTTCGCCGTGCATCCCCGACATAAAGCACTCGGCGAAGGGGCGTCGCCGAGGCGTTTTTCGCCGAGACGGCTCTGCCGAGTGCCACTCTCGGCGACGTGTTCACCGAGGTCAATTCCGGCCTTCGCCGTCTGTTTTGACCACACGGCGAAGAGGGATTTTCCAGTAGTGTTGGAGATAATGTTGAGATAAATGTCAATGAAAATCGTAGTATTTTTGCTTGGGCGGAAAAGACAAATCTACTTGAAAATGATGAACAGTGCAAGTTTCAAATATATGATTTGCCAGTTTTATATTTCTTGAAAATGACCTACTTTTTTGTAAGGGCAAACAGTGGGAGAACGTCCCACTCCGCGCAATGGACATTGTTAAAAGAGATGATTTAGGGTACATCAACCAAACGTGGGCCATTTAAGCGAGGCGAGGACGGTGCAGATTAAAAATACGACGCTAAATATTTGGTAGTATATTAGAGCCCGAAGGGCATTTCAGACATTACACTAACAAAACAGAAAACTGATGAGAAATCATATCCTGCCATACGACGGGTCAGCAAGGACGTGGGCACGCTGCGCAAAGGACGTGGAGAGCTTTGCTTACACGACTCCCTCAACGGCGGTGCCTCGTGAGCTCCCTTCGGTCTCACTGGCCATTACTCTGCCCATCTTCCTCTCCTCGCCGGCAAGCTCGCCTTGCGGCCCTCCTCCGGCGACGTACCATGTCCGCCGTCTCCTCAGGCATTAAGTTCGTGGAGGGCAAGTTCTCCGACGGCTCCGACGCCATGTGCCGTCTCGCCGCCGACGACGAGCTCGAGACAGAGGCATCCGCGCGGCTGCTCCCGGTCGTTGATGGCGACGAGAAGTTTACGATCGACGCCGTTGCTCGACGTGCAGGTTATTATATAGGGCCCGCTGGCGACAGCGTCGGCATGGTGTTTTTCGGCTTCGGAATCTAAAGCGATCACCACTACCAATTAATTTCGGGTGCTTGCTGTGCGCCATAGCTGTTCTCGTAAGATGGACCTGTCATAGGGGAGGAAGTATAGTACATGGCTCAGGCCTGCTCCATGGTTCCAAAGCATGCAGCGCGAGCTACACTACACTTGAGGACCTTTGATGTCCGAAAGCTGCCCCAGGTGCTACTGGTTTTGATTGGTCTCACGATTCATGGCAGGTTAGCAGCTAGGCCGTCTCTATCATCGACGGTGTAGTATCAGTCCGAACTGCTCTCGGCGTCTCGGTGCTTTTATCTGTTGTCTTGTTCCGGTGATCCGGTCAGTCAGCGTTCACCGTCACCGCGGACCGGGATTTGGCATTCTTGTAAGGATGGTTAGGTTGAGATCGTACGACTCGCGAGCAGGAAAAATTATCTCTTCGAGCATGCATGCGCGTTTGCTGTACCTTTTAGGTAAGTTAGTTAGATGTCTGCAGAGGTAAGACAATCATGGCTTGCTTGCAAGAGCACCCTAAACGCATCAATATTGCATTGGTTTCCTTTTTGTTTTTGAAGGAAACAAGGACATGAGCTTGGGGCAGGTTCAAAGGACGCCACCGATCTAGTTAATATAAAAATTGCATACTTACGAATAAAGAAAAAGAGGGACATTGAGCAAAACGGTTTTTTACAAGGGCATATGGCGCCCGGGGCAAATCTGGTTCATCCGTTTCGCCATCCGACGGACCAGATTCGCCGTGGACCTGTCTGTTTTCGTCCGTCGGTCAACGACTAATCTGGTCCGTCGGATGGCTGAAACGGACGGACGAGATTTGCCCCTAGCGCCATATGCCCTTGTAAATCTCTTTTTCGGACATTGAGGCGTTATTACATGCATATTGCATTGTACTTGTTGGTACATAATTGATTTGATCAAAATTTATGAAGTTTGATTTCAACCAAAAAAATGTATGTGACATGTGTCGGTTAGGAGGGAGTAGTATGAGTTCTGAGGTTTAGAGAAACCGGATAACTAGTTTTCTTCGTCAGAGCATGTCTAACCGGGCTTGGCTAATTTTACCCCCTATATGTCTACAGACACGTCTGGACGTGTTCGTGGATAGGGGTCGGCCAACCCTCATTTGTTCTCTCCCGCAACCACACCCTGTATATGCAAACCCTCAAATCCATGTAAACACATGCACGTTGATCATAATTCATCACAAATTCAACACAAAATTGAAAATAAGTCTCAATTCAACATAAGCTACAATAACAATAGAAGTTAGCAATGCATAGATAAACAATACAAGAATTAATCAAAGGCCACTAGGGCGTGGTTGATCTTCTTTTTCATGTGCATGATCCATTTTGCGCTCTCCGTGAATCTTGCATGAATAACTTTTTTCCTTCTTAGTCACGCGGGTATCATTTATGTTCGCCTTTTTTGAATCCATTTCATGCAATTATCATGCTTCTCCAATTCAATTGTTGCCTCTCCAACTCCACCTTCTCACAAAGTCTCTCTCAGTCAAACTCAGTTCTACCCTTTTGCACATCAAGGAGAGTTTGTACCTATCTTCCTTTTCTTCTCTTTTTCTCCTAAAATTGCATCAAGGTCATACCTTTGGTGTAGAAGATATCTGTCCATGTGGTCGCCATCAGGTATCACCCTTTTCTTCTCTCACCTCCTACCCATCAATTGTATTTTTCCTATTTTGATGAACAAACACTTGTCTGTCCTCTACCACATCATTTTTCTCTACTCTAATAGATAAATAGTAGCTAGAGATCCATCGTTGTTCTACATTTTTTTTTTGTAGAATTCTTGAGATTCTCGAAAAGGGTGCACCACTATGGTTTCCCGTTTAATTTCGTCTGACAATGGGACAAAGTGAATGGTTTATTCTGGACTTAATGATACAAAGTGTAACCAAACCCATCTAGTAAGCAAGGTATATTTAACACACTGCAATGAAAGGCAAACACATAATATAATTCGTAACATGCAAGCAATTCGTGCATGGCTATCTACGCCGACGCCATTTTGATTCATATTTTTTACTTGTGCTTAAAAACCGTAAAACTTGTTAACATATTTTTAGATCATGGCCAATATATGTTGGAGAAATCCTTCATTGCAAGTGGAATGGATTGCATTCAGCTCGACAGAGTGCTTGTGCTCCACAGATATGCACGTGTTTTGAAAAATCAAAATAAAAATTCTGGTTGGAGCTAATGTTGAGATCTATAGTTGTGCAAAATGTCAATGAAAATCGTAGTATTTTTGCCTGGGCGGAAAAGACAAATCTACAGTTTTTAATGATGGACAGTGCGAGTTTCAAATATTTGATTTGCCAGATTTATCTTTCTTGAAAATGACCTACTTTTTTATAAGGGCAAACAGTGGGAGAATGTCCCACTCCGCGCAATGGACATTGTTAAAAGATATGTTTTACGGTACATCAACCAAACGTGGGCCATTCAAGCGAGACGATCGGACGGTGCAGATTAAAAATACGACGCTAAATATTTGGTAGTATATTTGAGCCTGAAGTGCATCCTGTGCGCCATAGCTGTTCTCGTATGATGGAACAGTCCTAGTGAAACCCTTTGCAAGCTTGATGCCGTCTTTTGCAACGCCGAGTGGGATCTTCGGTTTGGAACTCATGTGCTTCATGCGCTCTCATCCTCGCTCTCCGATCATTGCCCTCTTCTCCTTGCCGATGATAGTGGACCGTTCAAGACGAGAACCTTTCGTTTCGAGAACTTTTGGCTGAGGCTTCCGGGGTTCGAAGACGTTGTTAAAGCTTCATGGGAGGCGGCCATTTCGCACACCGAGCCATATCATATTTTGTTTCACAAGTTGAAGAGGCTAGGGGTTTGTCTTTCCAAGTGGTGCCGGTCTTTGTTCCCCAAGCCAAAAGTTCTCCTTCATGCGGCCCTCCTTGTCATTCTCCAACTCGACATGGCCCAAGAGAACCGGCAACTCTCCCTTGAGGAGCATGCTCTTCATGCTCACCTCAAGCGCAAGGTGCTTAGCTTGTCTATTCTTGAGAGGGCTAGGAAAAAGCAATGCTCTCGCATCCGGAATATCAAAGAGGAGGACGCAAATACAAAATTCTTCCACTTAAAGGTGAATTGGAGAAGGAGGAAAAATCACATGCATAGGCTAAAGCACAACAATGGGGGGGTAACGGATCATGAGCACAAGGAGGAGATCATTCATGATCATTTTGCTTCGGCTCTTGGGAGGGGGGCTTCAAGATCGCATGACTTCAATTGGGATGAGCTACACTTTGAAAACCCGGATCTTGAGGATCTTGCCGCGCCCATATCGGAGGAGGAGGTGAAGGATGCTATCCATGCTATGCCTACCGACAAGGCACCCGGACCGGATGGGTTCACGGGAGCTTTCTTCAAGAGGTGTTGGGGCATTATCAAGGTTGATGTCATGAGGGTCATTACCTCCTTTGGTAACCTTCACACCGTCAACTTACATTGGCTCAACTCCGCCAACGTAGTGCTTCTACCCAAGAAGGAGGGCGCGGAGGAGATCACCGACTACAGGCCTATTAGCCTAATTCATGCCATTGCGAAGATCATTGCCAAGGTCCTTGCCCTCCGCCTTGGGCCTCTCATGAACGAGCTAGTCTCCAACGCTCAAAGTGCTTTCATAAAGAAGAGGAGTATCCACGACAATTTTCTCTACGTCAAGAACTTGGCTAGGAGGCTCCACAAAAACAAGACACCCTCTCTACTCTTCAAGTTGGATATCCGGAAAGCTTTTGATTCGGTCCGTTGGGATTTCATCCTTGATCTCCTTCAACGGAGAGGGTTTCCAAGTAGATTTCGGAATTGGATTGCCGCGCTTTTGTCCACCTAGTCTTCGCGCATCCTTCTCAACGGAGTGGCCGGCCTCCCTATTCATCATGGCCGGGGTCTAAGGCAAGGGGACTCCCTCTCTCCGCTTCTTTTTGTCATTGCCATTGATCCGCTACAACAACTTCTTGAGAAGGCGACCACGCTTGGGTTGCTACACAAGATCCGTGGGAGGGGCACCGTCTTGCGGACCTCACTTTATGCGGATGATGCGGCCATTTTTGTGGCGCCTTTCAAGTAGGATATCAGAAACCTCAAGAGCATCCTCTACGGTTTCGGTGTGGTGACGGGTCTTTGTACCAATGTCTAAAAGAGCTTCGTGGTTCCTATCCAATGTGGCGGCATCAACCTCGATAATATTCTTGAGGGTCTTCCGGTCATGCGGACGTCTTTCCCAATGAGATACCTAGGGCTGCCCCTCTCAATTTGGCAATTGCTGGTGGCCGACTTTCAACATCTTGTGGACAAGTGTGCAAGCAAGGTGCCCCCTTGGCACGGTAGATTTTTCACCATGGCCGGCCGGGGCACTATTGTGAAGTCGGTTCTTGCTTCACAAGCGATCTATCACTTAACGCCGTTGTTCGTTCCTCCGGGTCTCGCCGTCAAGCTCAACAAAATTTACCGTGCCTTCTTTTGGGCGGGCACCGACAAGGTCTCCGGTGGCAAATGCAAAGTGAATTGGGAAGCCGTGTGCCGTCCCACCGATATGGGAGGACTTGGGTTCCTCCACACCGATAGGTTTGCAAGGGCGTTGAGGCTTCATTGGCCGTGGCTCCTTTGGAAGGATCCCAACAAAATATGGGCCGGTTTGGGCACCCCATGCACTTCAGAGGACATGGACCTCTTCTATGCCTCCACAACCATCAAGGTCGGGGACGGGGCAAAGACGCATTTTTGGGAAGCTCCTTGGCTTGATGGGCTCAAGCCAAAGGAAATCGCGCCCCTTATTTTCTACGCCTCGTCGAGAAAGAATTGGACCATCCATCAAGCTTTGCTCAATAATGCTTGGGTCCGGAAGATAAAGATGGACAAGGACTTCACCATGCAACACGTGCTTGAGTTTGTTGATCTTTGGACGAAATTGCAAGGTTTCACTTTTGACGCTTCCATTGAAGACTCTATTGTGTGGAATCTCACGCCGGATGGTGAGTACTCCGCCAAGTCGGCCTACCAAGCGCAATTCTTTGGCACTACCTTCACCGACATGAAGCGGCTTGTTTGGAAAGCTTGGGTGCCTCCCAAGACCAAGCTTTTCGCGTGGCTTGCTCTCCAAAACCGGCTTTGGACGGCCGATCGTCTTGCACGTAGGGGTTGGCAAAATTGTGGTCTTTGTCTTCTTTGCAAGGCGACTCCCGAGACGGCGGACCACCTTCTTCTACATTGCCGCTTCACCACTAGAATTTGGTCCCTCTTGAAGGATTGGCTAGGTGTCCCCCTTGACCATTCGCTTTGGCCGACGCTCTCTTTCAAGGATTGGTGGCAACAAATGTCCGGCGTTGGGGTCCCTAACCGCAAGGCGATGGCCTCCCTTCTCCTCTTAACCTCTTGGGAGATTTGGAATGAGAGAAATGCGAGGGTTGTCCGGAACAAGCACACTTCCTCTCAAGCCATCCTCACGAAGATCAAGAACGAGGCGAAGATTTGGGTTCTTGCGGGCGCTAAGCGTTTAGGAGAAATTTTACCAGGAGAGTAATCCGGTTGTATCTTTAATTTGGTTGTTCTTTGTTGTTGTCTCAACTCTCTCTTAATTAATATAAGGGGCAAAGCTTTTGCCCCATAGTTTCAAAAAAAAAAAAAACAGTCCTAGGGGAGGAAGTACACGGCTCAGGCATACTCCATGGTTCCAAAGCATGCAGCGCGAGCTACACTTGAGGACCTTTGATGTCCGAACGCTGCCCCAGGACCCAGGTGCTACTGGTTTTGAGTGGTCTCGCGAATCCCGATTCATGGCAAGTTATTTACGGCATCACAAGTCCTCAAGGGTCAATAACCCTCATCGGATTGACCCTGAGCCCAAAACTTGCCCAGTTGATTTTAGCCATCGGATGAGGCATATACTACATCTCAAAATGTGTAGTATGATGTAGCGTAAAACATCCCTTGTTAAAAAGATAATTACAGGGTATGTACAAAGAATTTTAAAAGGTAAATGAAAAGCTAAGTTTAAGTCTCTAGCCAGGATCCGGTCAGTCGTCAGCGTTCACCGTAACGGCGGACGAAGCAGCTAGCTAAGAGTAACTTACGATAACTAATCTGCTGGTATTGGAGGCGGCTAGAGAGTAGTGAAATTAGCAGCTAGTCCGTCTCTATCACCGACAGTATATATATCCGTCCGAACTGCTCTCGGCGTCTCGATGCACTTTTATCTGTTGTCTTATTCCGGTGATCCGGCCAGTCAGCGTTCACTAGTCACGCCGGCCCAGGATTTGGCATTCTTTCCAGGTAGGTTAGCTCTACCTTTTAGGTAAGTTAGTTAGATGTCTGGAGAGGTAAGACAATCATGGCATGCTTGCAAGAGCACCTTAAACGCTTCAATATTGGTTTCCTTTTTGTTTCTGAAGAAAACAAGGACATGAGCTTGGGGCAGGTTCAAAGGACCCCACCGATCTAGTTAATATAAAAATTGCACACTTGCGAATAAAGAAAAAGAGGGACACTGAGGCGTTCATGAGTCTAAGAGGCCGGCCAATTATTACATTCATATTGCATTGTAGTTGTTGGTACCTTTTTGTATATATTTGATCAACATTTATTAAGTTCGATTTCAACCAAAAACGTATGCGACATATGTCGGTTAGGAGGGAGTAGTATAAGTTCTGAGGTTTATAGGAAGATAGGAACCAGATAACCAGTTTTCTTCGTTAGAGCATCTCTATCCGGGTCAGGCTAATTTTATCTCCTACATGCTTGCAGACACGTCTGAACGTGTTCGTGGATAGGGGGCGGCCAACCCTCATTTGTTCCCTCCCGCAACCACATCCCGCATATCCAAACACATGCACGTTGATCATAATTCATCACAAATGCAACACAAAATTTAAAACAAGTCTCAATCCAACATAATTAAGGTACAATAGAAGTTAAAAATGTGTACATAAATAATAAAAGAATTAATCAAAGGACACCAAGCATTCTTTTTCATGTGCATGATCTAGTTTGCGCTCTCATATCGTCCAAAAGGCTAGCGTATTGAAATGTGATCCTTGACTCCTCCGTGAATCTTGCTTGAATAACTTCTATTCTTCTCAAGCACACGGGTATCATTTATGTTCGCCTTTTTGAATCCATTTTATCTAATTATCATGCTTCCCCAATTCAATTGTTTCCCTCTCCAACTCCAGCTTCTCACAAAGTCTCTCTCGGTCAAACTCAATTCTCCCCTTTGCACATCCAAGAAGAGTTTATACCTCTCTTCCTTATTTTTTTAACCTTTTTCTCCTAAAATTGCTTTAAGGTCTTACCTTTGGTGTAGAAGATATCTGTCCATGTGGTGGAAATTTGCTAGCCACGCATCGCGCTTTTCTTCTCCCACCTCCTACCCATCAATTGTATTTTTTCCTATTTTTGTGAACAGACCCTTGTCCGTCTGCCACCGCATCATGTTACGCTACCCTAATAAATAGATTCTAGTTAGAAATCTATCGTTGTTCTACATCTTCTTTGTGGAATTCTTGAGATTCTCGAAAATGGTGCACCACTATGGTTTCCAGTTTAATTCGGTCCAACAATGGGACAAAGTGACTGGTTTATTCTCGACTTAATGATACAAAGTGGTAGCCAAAGTCATATAGCAAGTAAGGTATATTTAGCACACTGCAATGAAAGGGAAAGCAAATAATAAAATATATAACATGCAAGAAATTTGTGCATGGCTATCGACGTCAGCGCCATTTTGATTCCTATTTTGCACTTGTGCTTAAATATCGGAAAACGTGTTCACATATTTTTAGATCGTGGCCAGTATATGTTGGAGAAAGCCTTCATTGCAAGTGGAATAGATTGCATTCGACTCCACATAGTGCTTGTGCTAATGATAAAATCCATGGAGTTTGTGGTGGAAATTTTGCTTGCCGTGCATCGCCCTTTTCTTCTCCCACCTCCTACTCATCAATTGTATATTTTCCTATTTTTGTGAACAGACCCTTGTCCGTCTGCCACCGCTTCATTTTACTCTACCCTAAATAAATAGACTGTAGTTAGAGATCTATCGTTGTTCTACATCTTCTTTGGGAATTCTTGAGATTCTCAAAAAGGGTGCACCACTATGGTTTCCAGTTTAATTCGGTCCAAACAATGGGACAAAGTGACTGGTTTATTCTCGACTTAACGATACAAAGTGGTAGCCAGCAAGCAAGGTATATTTAGCACACTGCAATGAAAGGCAAAGAAAATAATAGAATTCATAATATGCAAGAAATTTGTGCATGGCTATCGACGTCAACGCCATTGATTCCTATTTTGCACTTGTGCTTGTACATCGGGAAACTTGTTCACATATTTTTAGATCGTGGCCATTATATGTTGGAGAAAGCCTTCATTGCAAGTGGAATGGATTGCATTCGGCTCCACATAGTGCTTGTGCTAATGATAAAATCCGTGGAGTTTCTCACAAAACTTTGAGCTATTTTTCCCGATTCCACATTTCTCATGGCCAAGCTATAAGCTATGATCCTTAATAATTGATATGCAGAAGAAAAAATCTTAACCGTGTCTGGCCTTTCTTCCGACGGGTGGTAGGTGCATTGAGTGGCAGATATGCCCGGCGATGGCCGTGACCATTGGAGTTAGGGAGAGTCGCACATCACATTCGGGGACACATGGTACTCCTCCCGTGAGAAGCTTTTTGGGATGTGCAACTGCAACTTGAGGGCGTCCGCTCTGTTCGTGATTGATTGAGGACGTGGATATTTTTGGCGTGGGTGCGGGCACGGAGTGGGCACGCTGAACTTCATCTCCGCAGCGCCCTTCTTCGAAACCTCCTCCTTCTCCACGTACTCGCGGACATGCTACCGGCCCGTCTACCCTTTCAGGCGATGGTCTCCGGCTTGATCTCCGTCGACGACCACTGCTCCGTCGAATCGGATGAGCGGTCTTTCTCCACAAGGTGCACGGCAACTTTCTACTCCATTATTTTCCTTCCCTCGAGGGCGGACGGAGGCTAGGACGGCAGTGTCCGGACGGGTCTGGGTAACCCCATCTCCGCCACACCTATAAACTGAATACGAGAGTTGCCAGACAGACCAAATTGGTTGGGCTGAATTTGAGGGTCCGGTTGCTATTGGGACTGTGTCCGTGCTGTCCGCTGGTTGGAAATACTCTCATCCTAGTTTAGGCTTGCCGGCTGACATACTCATGCGCGCGAAATTACGACGTGTGCATGAGAGGAAGGTATATGTTACGCAAATATATATGGATGTCAATGGTCAAACTCTTGTCGCAGAGCTCTTACTCGGTATTAAATTGATTATTGATTATCTTTGCGAGGGTGGGACACAAACTCATGGTCGATATATACGAAATATACGACGACCTTTATTCCCTGCTGCTGCTTGAAGCCTGGAACCGATGCGGTGAGAGCGACGAGCAAACAAAGAAGAAACTGACAATGCAGCCGCGCGCGCTTCAGTGTGGACGGATCATGCATGGATCGATTCGTCGGCATAAACAACTAAATCTCACCGACCCCAAATTAATGTAATCCGCTTGCTTGCTTCCCTCCCCATCTGACCCTGTTGTATGGTCTGCTTGACCATGTAATGGCGACGCCATACCCACAATCACCCTGCCTATAAGTACCAGCTCCTATACCTCTGCTCATTCCAGATCCTACAAGCATTCCACCACTATATCACCAAGCTGATAGCTAGCCAGCATTGACACGTCGATCATGGCGGGGCTTCACCTTTCCGTTGTCTGCGCCGTCCTCTTCGCACTCGCCGCCCCGTCCCTCGCAGGCGACCCCGACATGCTCCAAGACGTCTGCGTCGCCGACATGGCATCCAGTAAGTTACCCAGCTAAACCATTCGTCTTAGTTTGTCAACCTCGTTCCTCCTACATCTCTGTGCTGATGTGAATATATGGTGCGCGGCAGCCGTCAAGTTGAACGGATTCCCGTGCAAGGCTGACATCACGGCAGACGACTTCTTCTTCGCCAGGCTCAAGAACGCCGGCAACACCAACAACGCCGCGGGCTCCAACGTGACGGCGGCCAACGTGCTGACCTTCCCAGGGGTTAACACGCTCGGCGTCTCCATGGCACGCATCGACTACGCGCCCGGAGGCCAGAACCCGCCGCACACCCACCCGCGCGCCACCGAGATCATCTTCGTCACCCAGGGCGTCCTCGAAGTGGGCTTCATCACCACCGCTGACAAGCTCTTCACCAAGATCCTCAACGTCGGCGATGTGTTCGTCTTCCCGCGCGGCCTCGTGCACTTCCAGCAGAACAGGGGATACGGCCCTGCTTCCGTCATTGCCGGCTTCAACAGCCAGCTCCAGGGCACGCAGGTCATCGCCAACACGCTCTTCGCCGCCGCGCCACCGGTGCCCACCGACGTGCTGGCCAAGGCCTTCCGTGTCGACAACGACGACATAGACGCTGTCAAGGCCAGGTTCAAGTAGGGCGCCTCCGTCCGTCCGTATCGCTTTCTCAAGGGAACAATTCTATGTTGGTTGCTGAATAAGTGATACACAAGTCAAGTACGTGTAATGGATTTTTTTTTATGTTTTACGATGAGTGTTTTTTATTGCAAGTTTCATTAAATTGCAGTTGATTTCATGATGCGTATATTACATTTCTTGATTGATGTGTATGTTACATTAGTTTTTCTTGCCTATGTGACCAACTTCTTTAAGGGGAAACAGTGGGAGAATGCCCCACTATGCGCAATTGTTATTATTATTAAAAAGATAATTGCAGGGTATGTACAAAGAAATTAAAAAAAGGTTAAAAAAAAGCTAATTCAGTCTCTAGCCAGGATTGATTGACATATTTGCTTTTGATTCTATGGTCAACCTGAAAGAGCTCATGCATAAAACTTGTTTTCCAGGAGTCAGTGGTTCATTTTTGAAGATTCTGTTATTCCTGATAATCTAAATCCCAAACATGCCAAAATAATAATTTGCCTAAAGGAAGGAACAATTAACTTCGCCTTGATATCTTGATCAATAAGCTTTTAAAAAGAGAGAGGTTTCTCTTCCTCCGAGAACAGATAATATCCTAACGTTCTGCAACAAAGAGGTAAATTCCAAAAGAGCCGCTCTTCTTGAGGCATTGGAGAATTAGACAATTATAGAAAATAAAAATGAAAGTTCTTCTTGACAGCAGGCATCTCATATTTAATCTAGCATGCACCAGATCATTCCAGAAAAACACTTTATGTTTAGGCTGACATGATCTTTTCCAAATGCATGGAAAATGAGGAGGAACAGGCTAATGTCCAGTTAAGATTTTATAAGTTCTGTGAGGAGAAGAATGAGAAGGGAATTGATAGTCTGTAACACACATTCTCCGTTAAAAAAATGTCAACGGCTAGTTTTACCAACCTTTTTTCTTATAAGCTAAGCTGTCAAAGTGTCTATTTTTTTAGGTGAAAGTGGCAACTGTGAACGTAGTACCGCTTTTATATTGCTATATAGTATAATTTATTTAGGAAGAACGAGCTGTTAGCCAAACATTAATTTGAAGAATCTTGGAAACACTAAGATTGAATATGAGATTTCTACATAATCCAAGGACACATCTTGCTCTCCATTGCGCCCTCGTGCATCTGCCGTTCTTGAATTTTACCTCGGCGGCTACGTGTGTCACGTCGTTCATGAACGTCGCACCGGCTCCGAGAGTAGGTCCGGCAGGTTCGTCGGATGCAGCCACGGCCGCCACAGCGCGCTCGATTTCTCCCGCGCGCGCGACGTGTTTGCGTGGCCTCGTCTCCCTGCAGGACGTACGGCACGCTGCCGTGAGACGATCCGAGCAACCAACACTGGGGCTCAGCGGGTGCCTTCTCTTGTTGCCGGCGACGGACACCGTCGACCCTGGCGCCACGGCAGGGCGAATGCCGACTACGTGGTTGGACGAAGGCGGCGTCGTTGCGGCGGGCTTTGCCGGCGATCGTTGTTCGGCGGTGGAGGTGTACCGGCCCTGTGTGCCGACTGCCGAACCGAGCCCTTGTTTTATCTTCGCGGCGGAGTAAGATGAGACGAACTCGGATTCTATCGAGAGGAAGTACTACACTCTCATTAATTGTTGGAGTTTTCCTAAGTTGTCTGAACGTCCACCGACAAGCAAAATCCTGTCCCGAGGTGAACTCGGAGCCCGATTCCGTAACTAACTAGGTTCTTCGGCTCGACTCGTCCTACAAATTCAGCAACACCACGTTCAGTTTCCTCCCAACCAAATCCTACTCCGGCCGATTCGATCGTCTCCATCAACCTGTTCGACTTCGTTCTCAGTCTCCTCGATCTCCCGCAACTGATATGGAGCACGGCGGCTACATCACCCGCCCCGCCGCCGAGGTGGTCTTGCGCTTGGAGTCCCTAAGGCCTTTTACGTCCATGGACATGATGGACGTCGTGCAGCGGCTGGCACGCAGGCATGATCCCGCCCGCATGACCGTTGGCTACGGCCGTGCCGTTCGTGCCCCAGACCCGGGATATCACCTCTCTATGCGACGTCATCTGGACGGTGTCACGGAGTTCTTTGATGCGCACGGGGCTGCTGTCAGAGTAGACCATGGCGACGACCACCCGTACGGCGGCGGCCGCTTCGGCTCCGTCCCGGCCTCGGAGGCCGAGATCGCGAGGCTGCCGGCGGCGACGGCGGGGGAGGTGACGGAGAGCGACTGCGGGGTGTGCCTCGAGAGGTTCGAGCAGGGCGAGGGGCTCAGGAAGATGACCTGCCCCAGCTCCCACGGCTTCCACGAGAGCTGTATCTTAAAGTGGCTCAGAGTCAGCCGGCTCTGCCCGCTGTGCCGCTTCGCGCTGCGGGCTGAGCACGAGGAGAGGAGAACGACGACCGAGCCGGAGGTGGAGGAGACCAACGCGGCAGCGATGGTAGAACCGGTAGCGGCGGAGGAGACAGACACGGAGGGTGATACACGCGAACCACGGTAGAGCCGGCGGAGGAAGAATAGATACATACGGATATACGGAGTACCTATTCTACACGGGATCACGGATACTTTGAGCAACTGTAATATACAAAATCCCTCGACGCTTAAACACGCATGTTACCTCTCTTTTTTACCTGTTGTTGTGCTGCCCCTTTCGCAAACTAGTGAAAGTTCATTGGAACGCAAACAATGTAGCACATGAGATAGCATGTCTTAGTACAAGAGGTTATTTTTCACATCTTTTATCTCGCAATATTGTTCCTGCCTTTGTGTACTATTATCTCTTCTTTCAAATAAAAACAACAGACCACATCGAAAATACCTTGGAGCAACATGGGTACTAGCACAACAACATTAGTAGTTAAAAGTAGTTCAAAAAATTCCGAAACTTTCAGTTGGGCAAATATAATCAAGTATTGTACCTGTTAGAGTATAATGCGGTTTAGGTTTTGGTAGTTTAAAGAGTTGTAATCCTAGTCTATCTCTCCTAGGTTTCCTTAGCCCCCAAGTATTTTCTACTATATAAACAGCCACGGTTGGCTCATTGTAATAACAAAATATCAATCAATCATATTCCGCAATACACAATCTTTCATGGTATCAGAGCGTTTTGCTCCTCGGCTTAGGGTTTAGCCACCGCTTCCGACGCGCCGCCCCCGGCGAGATATACTCCATGATCTCCGCCGGGGGCACCGATCTCATAGCTAGGTTTCATAGTTTTAGCAAACTTTCGTCTTTTTTTTACTTAGATCTTGTAGCTACCAAACAACTATGTAGCCCTCTCTGCCGGCGCCGTTCAGCAGATCGATCCAAGATCCGATCGTTGCATGCATGCATGCGTGCTATGCATATGGAGCAAGGATCGACAGCTCTACTCCAACCAGCAAGGCTGATCGATCAGCTAGCTCAACGCCAAGCAATCAAGGATGCATCTGCCTCTAGCTGCACCGTGCGACCGTGCTACTACGCCGCCAAGACGTCTACACCGCCAAGTCACCGCCAAGTCGTCTACGCCGCCAAAGTCATCTGAAAGCGAATCTCATACGATCAATCGTTCGTGGTCATCATCGCCGACAAGCTCTACGCCAACAATCTTCACCAACAATGTCCCGGCAACTACTACCTCTACACCAACAAACGTCTTCAACAACCACCACGCCGTCTTCGTCCACCACAAACCGAGCCGCCAGAGTTGCAGTCTATTTTTATTTTTGTTCAATTTACTTTTTGCAACTTTTTCATCTACTCCGACAACAAAACGGCGGAAAATCTGCGCTACGCGCCGCCGACCACGGAGATCTTCTCTGCTTCTTCATCCGGCTCTGACTCGCAAGATTCATGGTGGTCCCTGTCTTCGCATGCCCGGTATTGGCAACACTGGCGCATGCCTTCGTCCCCGACGCGCTCCCGAGTCTGACAAGCTCGGCAAGGCGTGTCGCCTACCTCGTCTACACTACCGATCCGACTGCGGGGGGGTGTTAGAGTATAATGCGGTTTAGGTTTTGGTAGTTTAAAGAGTTGTAATCCTAGTCTATCTCTCCTAGGTTTCCTTAGCCCCCAAGTATTTTCTACTATATAAACAGCCACGGTTGGCTCATTGTAATAACAAAATATCAATCAATCATATTCCGCAATACACAATCTTTCAGTACCCGCCAAAAAAATTCGTTAGAAAATAACTTTAATTGCACCCTAGGTCAAATATTTGCCAAAAAAACGCTATATTCGTCAGAGATTTAATCTTTTTTACTCTGAATTTAATGATAATCATTTCCTGACCAATCTTTTATATGATTACAGTACTTAAACGTTATTGAGCACAAAACGTTTTGGAATATTTGACTTTCTTTTATGTATAAGGTGCGCTGGTAACCCGAGAGCCATTAGTCCGCGTCCCCGAGCATATATGCTACATGGTATGTACATATATTTTTAGTTTGAATATTTTTTTTACTACATGACACCAAACTAAAATACTCACCAATGCCCATTCCCAAACGGCACAGCAAGGCGCACGTTTCTTGCTACTTTCTAGAAAACTGGTCATGCTGTCACTGCACATCTAGTATATTCCTTCCAAAGTGCTTATCATCCCCGGAGTATCATCTGTGTAGTTCGATCTCATCCTCGGGCCTAGCTTCCCGTGGAAGACCAGCCTTGTTGCCTCTTCAAGGATGAAGTTGTTGTCGAGGTAGTCGCTAGTCTTTGTTGATTGTCTATTCGTTGTTGATTTAGATACCTGCTATTTAAAATGGTCGTTGGATCAGTTCCCATTGTTCAAGTGCAAGTGTTTGCCATTATATGCATTAATGTAAAATAATTGTTCCATGCAAACCTATGGCAAAATGTTGCGAAATGTCCCTTTGTTCCATTCTTGGTCTAACCACATCTATCTTCGGAAATACTCAACGCTTTACGCTATTACCATGTATTGTTTACTAACCCTACACGGCTCATTCCTCGATCTCTCTACATATTGGAGCATGTTCGCTCAATTTTTCTTTTCTGTTTGCCTGCATTAAATTATTCGAACTGAAGCTGGTTGCTATGTATCTCCAAGAAGAGATTCACAAAGATGTTTCACCCTGTACATAAATCGAGATTGAACAGAACTAAATCTCCAATGTTCTGGTGAGAAAATGTAACAGACAAGTAGTGTTTGATTTTGTTCTACAAGCACAATAGAATGGTGCATATGGAATTTGGTAATTTTTTCTATCTAACAGAAAAAACCAGTTTAGTTATTCACATACATGTCTTGCTTTGACTTTATGAATGTAGCACATCTGATGTGATACATAATAGACTTTATATACTTGCAATTTATGAATTCTTGTACACATATTTAATGTGTTAATTCTACTGTCCAGAGTTTAGGTTATCATCTGAGTGATCACGTATTGATGACTTGAGGATCATGTAGAAATTATGAATCAATGTGCTCCGTGATTTCCAGTAAGATGCAGATAACATCATAGTGCTCACTGCACAATCATGTTCCGCTTTTAGAATTGTGTCCTTTGATATCCAACACCCATAAAAACATAACAGAGATTATATGTACAAGGTATTATTACTCGTTAGATGTGAAGAACAAGAGACCCTACTAGGAGGAATAATTTGAAAGACCAGGAGATAGAGAGGTTGAAGCGCAAGGATACAACAATAGCATCCACGATGGTGTTGTCCAAACTATACTTGAGTCACAGTCAAATGTGCATTCGAGAAGTAAATTGGGGCTATATACATTTTATATAGTCCCGTAGCAACGCCCCCGCCAAAGTGGCACTCTACTAGTACTACTATATATTTGAATGGTCCTTTTTTTTAGATAAAAGGGACCATTAATATATGAATGACCCTTTTTACGACACTACAAATCATTCAGGCCATTTTTTTTGATCCAACGGTTGAGATGTAGCAATGGGACACCAAAAAAATTTCTTGATGATGTTCTCAGAGAGTTGCAGTGTTTATTAATAAACTTGAGGCCATATGCATCAACCGATGCAGACCAGAGCTATGTTCCCCTTTTCGAAGAATAAAAAACATGGAAACCACTACCCTGATTTTCATGGTGCTATTATGGAGATGAGAAGATTATGTAGTATGCACGCTTCTGATTTCAAACTTGTGATAGTTCATTGGAACAGAAACAAAGTAGCACAGGAGATAGCAGGTCTTAGTATAAGAAGGTTATTTTTCTGATCTCTTATCACAATGTTCCAGCCTTCGTGTTGGATGCATTTTCGAATGACTGTAATATGTTTGAGTTTGATTAATATGATCTCCTTTCAAATAAAAAACGGCTGACCACATATGCTATATGAAATGCGTACTTTTTTGTTTTTGAATTTAAATATTTATTTGACTGAACTATATGACACCAAACTAACGTAATTAGCCACCCAAATTCGCAAACGGCATAGCAAGGCGCCCGTTTGCTCGATCTCATCCTCGGGTCTAGCTTCTCGAGGAAAACCTGCCTTGTTGCCCCTCCAAGAGTATGGGCGGTGACGCTTCTACCCAGGTAGTCGTGGGTCTCCTCCTCACCTGGTTTGCCCAGCGTTCGGTTGGTGCATAGCCTACGGGCAGCTAGACCAGGGAAGCGTAATTTAAGGACTACCCGTCCCTCCGCCAGACAATTGCAACCTCCTACTACGGTGTGCTAATGGTATATATCACTTGCCCGATACTAATGCGGTACCCTCTTGTTTCCCTCCCATATCTCATAACAATGATATATGTTCTATCCTATCCGCTTGGGTTCTTCATATGGAAGATGATTACAGTGCAGTGGTGAATGGTGATGCATGCAACTGATATTTATAAACGTTGGGGTGCTGGAAGCACACTTTGCGCGTTACTTATCTGCCACTGTACGGTGAACCAATACTGATTCATGCAAACAACATGAAGTTTCAGTTTCTACGCCTAACTTAATTCTGAATTGTGATGCACATGTTTTTTTACACGTTAAGTAGCTTGAATTATTTGCCATAGAGTCAAGAAGTACTCCCTCCGTTTTTTAATATAAAATGTTTTAGTATTTGTCCACATTCATATGCATGCAAATGTATGTAGACATGTTTTAGTGTGCATGTTCACTCACTTTATCATGCATGCATACAACATGTGCAATAGCTAAAACATCTTATATTAAAAAACAGAGGGAGTAGCAATTTATGACCCGTACAAGGTAGGGAATATCTAATCCGTTGAAGTGCATACTTTTTTCCCATTTGCTAGTAGCCCTCGGTGGACTACTCCGCATTGAGCAAATCGAGAGAGAGGGATAGAGAGGAGGCTGAGCCCCGAGTCGGCAACGACGACGACATACTCTCTCCGTCCACGAATAAGTGTACATCTAACTTTTGTCCTAAGTAAAAAAAATTATGAAATTTTGACCAATTTTATAGAAAAGAGTAGCAACATATATGACGTCAAATTTGTATATTTGAAACTTTATTTCAAGGCGAATCTAATGATACCAATTTAATGTCATAAATGATGATACATTTCCCTAAAGTTGGTCAAAATTTAAAATATTTGACTTACTACAAAAGGTTGAGATATATACACTTGTTCGTGGACGGAAGGAAGTAGAATAGAGGGACACAGAGGCACCGCCGATGCGGCTGGCTGCGGCGGAGGTGAGAAAGAAAATTAGGTTAGGGAGAAGAGGGATGTGAGGAGGTTTGCCGGCATCGGAGAAGATGCAGCCTTCTCACCGGCTTTAGAGGGATAGCCAAGGCAGCAGTGGATCCACAAAGTGGGAGCTTGGAGCAACGTGCTTGCTATCGGTGTCGGCTCCAATCTTTCCTCTCGACCGGTGTGCGAAACGGGAGGCAGGGCATCTGCAAACTATACCGCTGGTGCGAGCTGCTAGTGGAGTTGCGACGGCTGTGTCGCATCAAGTGGCGTAGTCCCCCGGTGACTCCATGGCTGGTTCCTAGCTCAAGAAGCAGATTGGTGGAAGGATAACATTGCAATTGGGTCCTTCTTGTATATTTCACGGGCCAACTTGTCATTATTCTTTTGTGTGGGTCTATTTTTTTTTGTTGTATGGTGTTTTCTTTTAATATATGACGTGGCGTCAGGTCCTTGGACCCATTCTTGTTCAAAAAAAAAGAGAGAGGAATAGGTATCAAATGCATAATGAAACTAGTTTAGTGTCATATTTTGATGTAATAGTGTTTCATACTTCCGTTTCACTAAGCAAAAAATAATAATTGTGATATGCACGCAAAAAACTACATTCAAGGATAAGCTTCGACGGTTTGGAAGATAGTACCTATGTGTCGTCCCTGGAGTTATCAACAAATTTGGCATAAATCAAACATAACTGCAGAACACACTAGAACATGCACCATCGTCACTAATTATCATATCGATTTCAATAATATTTTCATTTCTGTATGAACATTGAAATACTATTTTTGAAATGTCCCAATTAACACATATGTGTAAGAAAACTATGTATGAACATTTGACGCGTAAAAATTATGAACCATTTTATCTTGGATTAGATCATTTTATTTTATTTAGTGAATATTCGATTTAGCTTTTTTTTAAGCTGAATATTCGATTTAGCTACAATGTCTCGCATTCCAAACCACGCACTAGCCATGATCTTGGCATGCGCCGGCCCACTACCTCTGCTAGGCCCACAGGCCGGCCTGCCTCTGTCCAGTCACGCCCGTAAAGATACGAACGCTTCTGCTTGAGTATATAAATAGCAGCGCCGGCCTCTCGCATTGAGATCGTGCTGAGTTGTTCCCTGCAGCTGACGACGGCGGCAAAAACCCGGAAGAGGGCTATACACCGCAGCAGCGCCTCAAAGAGACAAAGATTGCCAGCTCCGGAGGAGGACATGGAGACGATGCAGGAGCTGCATTACAAGCCCGCCAAGTACCGGTACTCGAAAGAGGAGGACACAGAGCTCACCGGGTCGGACAAGGACGAGTTGGACATGGAGGAGGCCGTCTACGCCAAGTACCGCCAATACGTTGAATCTTGGTGCAGGGGTTCGTTCGACAGGAGGAGTAAGTAATACAAACTGGAGTAGCTAGTTCTCCTGCTAGACATGAAAAACAATCCGCAAATAGGGTGTCTGTTTGTGATTTGCTTCCAATTAGTACATACAAATTCCTCACTTTGTACTGAGATTCACGTTACGCTGAATATACTGACCCAGCTTGTTTTGATTGCTTGCTTGTGCATGCATGCAGCCGCACTAAGTTCCTTGATGTTTTCGCACTACACTCCAAGGCAGATCCCGTACAATATTGTTACCACTGAGGCCACCCTCCAGATCTTCTCCTTCAAGATCGCGAGTTGCCAGTTTAGCTGGCCGCTCTATGTGTACGGCGTCATCGCAGCGCGAGACCACGTGGATGACCACCGCAACATCCTCTTCGAACGGACGAGAAGCAACGCCCAACTAGTCTCCCAAGATGTACGTAGTAGTATTATTCTCTTTGTTTTTCTCTCTTATTTTTCATCTTGCATCCGTGGTGATGATGATGCTGATGATGATGGTATGGTGGTGCTTTGCTTGCAGGATCCCTTCTTGGGCTTGTTTGGCCCGTTTCGGGCGATCTCGGCTGGGGATCCAGTTGAATTTGAGGTCGAGCTAAAACTTAAGGGCAGAACAGAGTCTAGAGACATATCGTTGATGACGAAAAGATGCCATTACTCCTGCTCTTACGCTGGCTTCCATACGTTTACCTTCAGCAACTGCCTTTGCGAAGCCGAGCTGAGCATCGAGCAACTAGGTAATTCAGTCCAGGCAACTTTCTTGAGTGTCTGCGCTGTTGAAGGCGGTCCAAGCACTTTCAAATATGGTGGCAGAGTGTATTGCTGCTCACTTGCTCACCAAGTCATGGTCACGGACAGCCAAGGCACCGTCGAGGAGGTCATTGATCCCCTGTCCAGCCAGGTTGTGCTGCAAGATTCTCGTGATTGTGCGGGTGGGAAAATGCCGATGGATAACACTGGTCTCCTTGATCTTGCGAGGTGTGTTGCTTCCGTATCAATAGATAAATGGAATGACTATTCTGACCAGTATGAAGAAAGCCTGAAAGTTGTCGTACAAGCCTACTCAGAGTCTGGTGATATTGCTGCGCAGGCTCATGTCAACTTGAGGCCCAAGCTTAGCAACACAAGTCGAGTTAAATGTGTCCTTGGCAAATCTAAGGTGGAGATTATCATTGCTTGGTCTGTTCTGCTACAGAGCAAAGCTTATCTTCTCTGAGGGGGATATATTTGATGGTGCTCAAGCACTTATGGATCGGTTCTCTACTTAAGATATCTACCTATTTGTGTGTCTGATCAGTTATGTAAGATGTCCAACAACTATTTGTATGTCGATCTTCTATGTTTGGTGTCCAATGACTATTTGTCTATTTGACTTTAATGTACAAAATATAAGCTTTTATTAATTATCACAGGGGGAGGGAGAAGACACTCCACCTGAATTGTAATCATTTGCTGCCTATAAGACTTTGCAGCCTATTACAACATATGTGTTCAAGCAAACCGGACCACATGGGGATACAAGAGAGTAGAGACACAAGCGCTGAAAACACCCACATATACCTACACCCACACCAAAGCGCACAGACACGTAAAACTTAGAGAACACTCGGAGCAAGTCCCTGATGAGGAGCACCCTGGTCCGTCGAGAAATCACAACACTATCGAAGGAGTGTCAGAGCAACACGTTACAAGAGGCTAGAAGAGATCTCAAAATGGTATGGGCTTCTGCTTCCTCTCTTGTATGTTATAAGCCAGTGCCTTGCACCTAACTATTTTTTTTGTGAATAACTTATTTGTTTTCGAATATATTTTTTAGATAAAGAGTATATATTAATATCGTGGAGATACCAATTACACCCAGCCTCGGCAACAACGTAATAACCGAAGATATTATGGATGCACACAGCCGAAAGACAATAAGAAGAAGAAATTTAAAAAAAAAATCCCGCTACAGAGTTACAGTACTTGCAGCAGCATCACAACCACCACCAAGACAACACCTGATGTCCAAGACTCCAAAAGCAACGCCTTCAAGAAGGAAACAGTGCACACCTGTTTTCGAATCTATGTTTGCATGAGAGAAGGTTCTCATTCATGAGATGATTTTATGAGATGTTGTGAAACATGATTAAAGGAGACAAACTTTACACACAGACAAAATATGGTACGGCTTATCGGGACGGGCTACTAACCTATCCTGGGAGTCAAGCACAACGCTTTTACATGCAGATGAAGAACTGGTGAATAAGGGCATCGTCCATTGGCTACGGGGGATAGGGAGGACAAAAGAAGGATAATCTTGATACTACTAGACTATGTATGCTAGAAATACTGTAGATACCAACTGTGTCGAAAAAGATATGAGTAGAGATTTCTTGCACCCGAGTTCCAGTGCTCCAGCTAATATAAAAACATCAAAAATACTCTCTCCGTTCACAAAAGGATGTCTCAACTTTGTCTATATTTGCATTCCATCTAGACATGTTTTAGTGTGTAGGTACATGCAAATTTATAGAAAGTTCAGACATCCTTTCATTAACGGAGGGTGTAATATTTAATGTAAAAAAAACTAAAAAAAAATCATGCATATTCTCGATGATGTATCCCTATAAACATGGAAAATCACAATGTGAAATATTTATTATTACGACCTACACAAAAAAGACAAATTTACAAATGTGATAATAGTTTACAATGCTTAATTTCAAAACTCCAAGTTTTGTCATTTTTGTGTAGATATAATATAAAAATTTTGCACGCTTGTATTATAAATCATTGGCAACATGCATGATTTTTTCAGAATTTTTTGAAACTTTTTAAAAATTAATTTTTTTAATATATAGAGATCACAGGAGATAGGGAGCAGAAACCACTTTTCGATTCCCTTTGTCGGCCAGCTTATCGAAACAAAGTAACAACCTAAGCAAGTCCATATAGATCCACAAACTCAAACAAGAAGCAAGAGAGTTTCACTGGGTAGCAACATAAATAAGCCCAACAACAAGAAGAGAGCAAGAAGTGCATAGGGGTGGAGGAAGAACAAGCAGGGAAGAACAAAAGCAGAGGCCCTCCGGCGCCCAGCGGGTAGGTGGAGAAGAGAGGCGACGTGCGGTCCCCAGAAGACTATCGAGCATGTCATCTAGCCGCCCCTGTCCCGTTGTCATCTCTCTCCTTATGTATGTCTGCCTTTGACATTTTATCGAAGGGAAAAACATGGCAGAGGAGTGGAACACGGGGGCTGGTGATCATGGAGTGACCATCGAAGGGAAGGAGTGGCTGAAGAGGAACAAGTCGGGCACCGACATCGCCTTGCCATGTGTGCACCATCTCTAGGGCCAGGGTACCCCATCATACTGACTACGTGCGTTGTCTATGGGTCATAGTCAATTAGTCACACAACCTTGCGAGCGCGAAGACGCCGATGCGCCCATCCATGTCGTTGTCCAGGATCACGAGCCTGATGTTCTTAAACCTCTTCCCCCGGTCGATCACAAGCCTTGTCTCTCCGTGCAAGTATTAGTCAAGGATGTCGTTGGCCAAACCATACAGTCCTGCACTAGGAGGAGCTCTTCCTAACCGTTACAGTATCTGAGCAAGTGTATGTGGCTGACACTTACGACCTCAGGGATGAACTCCTTCGTCCCCCTCCTTTGAGTCCTACCATGCCCGCTTCACCGTGATCTTAGGGCTAGATTTCGGGAGCACGCTCTTGTACACCCTGCACCTCTAGTTTTACTCTGTGTGGGTTGGGTGAGAGAGAGAGAGAGAGTATTGTTGAGCTATATATGCGTGGGTTGGGTTAGTTATCTCGTTGAATGATGTAATTAGAGGAATGGGGATGAGTATGGTGGAATTTTTTTATGTAACTAGAGAGAAGTGTTACATCCGGCGAAATGTACGTTAGCGTGCTCCCGAAATCCTACCATAGCAGTAAGGACTACTTTCCAAGAAGTCGGGCATGTCGTGTTAACACCACTAGTATATTCCTCCAGAAGATCTTCTCATCGTCGGTGATGTTGAGGAAGGTATCATCCGTGTAGCTCGATTTCATCCTCGGGCCAAGCGTCCCGAGGAAGCCCAGCCTTGTTGCCACATCGAGGATGTTCGTGGTGACGAAATTGCTGGGGTCGTCGCAGGATTCCCCCTCACGGTGTTTCCCTATCCCTGCGGTTGTGCGTAGCCGGTCGGTTGTTGGACCAGGTCGACGACTCCATGCAAGAGGCTAGCGTGGCCCTTCTTCTGCCCGCCCCACTGCAAGACATTTGCGGTTTCCTACTACGGTGTGATAGAGCTATATATCACTTGCTTGATACGGTGGTGGTGCCCTCTTGTTTTCCTCCCATGTCTCAAAACAATGAATAATGCTATATCCTATTCACTTGGGTTGTGCACAAAATAGCTATTTATAGGTGTTGGGACTTGAAGGCACGCTTTGTGCGTTAGCTATCTGCCATTGTATGTACGGTGAGCCAATACTGATGCATGCGAATAACATGAAGTGTCGGTTTCTTTCTGTAACTTAATTCTGAACTTGGATGCATGTGCAATACATGTTCTTGTAATTGTTATGTAACTTGAATTGAGTAGCAAAGACTACACAAAGCCGTGTAGTTTGCAAGGAAAGCTAAACGGTCGTGCATATCTACGATGCCACGTTAGAATGGCATTCGGACACTATCAACAGTTTCCTTCCATTTTCAATCGATTTTTGTAGATAAAGGGCTATATTACTTAAAGTTTAAGCATTACACCCGGCCTCTGCATATCAATGCACACAACCGCAATCCAAGAGAAAATATAAAATAAAATAAGTGTGTAGCACCGGACGAATTACAATCATGAAGTGAATAAAGTAGATCGCCATCACTGAAGATGAACACGAACGCTTATGGAGGACCAATCCGGCGATCAAGCGACCATCCATATCGGGTAAAAATATCCCTCGCCACCTCTTCCAAACATGCACATGCCTCCGTAAAGAGGCCTCGATAACCCTCCCGTTGTAAGGTGTACACGAAAGGAGAATACTTGTGCATCGGTAGAGTACCCGCAAACGAGAAACATCTTTATCGTTGAAAGCCTTGTCATTTCTATTTAGCCAAAGCTAAAAAGGCCGTGCATCTCTATGATGTCATGTTGCATGGCATTCAGACAACATCAACATTTTCATCGTACTATATATAGATATATAAGGGAAGCTAAGAAATATTTATTTTTCTCCAAATATGCAAACCCCTGATCATATGCAACTACAATCGACCAAAATTCATTACCACCATTACTAACCCGTGTATATATATTACACACCATAAATGTATGAAAATCTCACATATTAGTATTCTTAAATCCTGCAAACCCCAATTTCACCCTGACCATCATCTAACCATGAGCAAGACCCCTGACTATGAGATGCATGCACAGAAAAGATGCGAAAACCTAACCCATGGCAATGCTAACCTAACGCATGGAAAATCAATAGAGAAATATGCCAAAATCAACAGGAAACCATACCATAAAGTAGTGTCGAATCTACCTCCCACCGCTGCTCCGGGGCCAAAGGCACGTCACCAAAAGCCCTCTCCTGCCCCACTCGGCCTTTTCCTCTCTTCTTCCTCCTCTGCTTAGTTGAGAGTCAACCGCCGCGTTCGCCGCTCCTCCCCGGCATGCTCCCCTCTCCTTCCCGGCGGCTGTGCCGTCCGGCGTGGTAGAGGAAGCGATGCGCGGGCTGTATATACTAGTTGCTTAGGTGTAGCTTCTGCTGTGTGTGCCCAAGTGGCGACTGAGGGTCGGTTCGTGGATCTCTGCAGCCAGATCCGTGACGCCATGGATCCTCTCCGTCGAGCTGCGCCTCGCCGGTGGCAGGCGGGCGCGCAAGTGAGGCTGAGAAATCCATGCATCCCTCCCAATAAGGTCTACGAGGAAGCTGTGAAGCTAGGGTTCTTGAGCCAATCCTGGCTTTGTATGGCGATTCTTCTGCCGGCGGCGGAGCTCTCGTGGAGGGAGCCGTATGCTGCGAAGATGAAGATGCTGTGCGGCTTCTTGAATAAGGCTCGCTCGTGGTTTCGAAGCTACTCTAATCTTCTTCTTCTGCCTCCTCCGATCCGTGGCAGGAATCGGAGTTTTGACGGCGGAATGGTTGCAAATGGGTGGTGGCGACGAAGCCGTGTCGCTGCGACTTGCTTCTCTGCTGCATCGTCGTTCATCTCTCTGGCCGCCATGGTGGTGGAAAGGGGATGCTGCGCTGCATCAAGTGGTGATTTGTGGTGGCTTTGGAGTCAGGAAGCCTTCAATTTCTCGAGCGCATCCAACTCGGTCCATGGCGACCGGAAGAAATCGCTGGTATGCTCCAGCTCTTTTTCAACCTCATATGTGAGGCCCTTTCTGAAGTTGGCTGTTGCTGTGGAGCACGTCGGCATCGAAGCAAGTGGTCATGTCCCCGCGACGATGATCGGCGACGGCAAGTTCAACTTCTTGCTCGACGGTGGGGAGAGAGGAGGACTTGATTGTATTTCTTTAGCTCTCTCTGAGGTCCTTTCTGCATTTATCAGGGACCCATGTGTTATTCCTTGTTTTTATGGGGTCCTTTGTAAAATAACTGTACACCCACTGTATGTTTAATGACGAGGCTTCTCGCCCCTTCGGGGCCTCCGTGTTAAAAAAAAAAAAAGCCCTCTCCTGGCCGCCACAGATGGCGGAGCGTCGAGCGATGCATGGATATGTGAGGACGACACCATCATGTCGTCGGTTGATCGACTATACGTGCACGAGCCCCACCAACTTGATCGCCCCAGTTTCGCCACCGCTTCGAGCGCTTCGCCAAAAGAGACAATTAGGTGGTGTCAGAACGGTATATCGTCGGAAGCTGGGGGGTTTGGGCGTAATGACCGTGCTGCTCGGTCTCCGGCAGTCAAGCCAGTTTGTGCCCCCGTCACCCATGTGGTCTACAGTATGGCGCAAGCATAATATAGTGTGGAAATGTGGGGAGTGGCGCCCATACTGAGCAACCTGAACATCATGCATGACCGTATTAAGGGTATGTTGAAGTGTCGTGACTAAAGTGAGATACCGAGTTAAGTTTAAATATTGTACTCCCTCCGTCCCAAAATAAGTGTCTCAACCTATCTCAAATTTGTATGTATCTACACACTAAACTATGTCTAGATATATACAAATTTGGTCTAGGTTGAGACATCCTTTTGTGAACGGAGAGAGTAGATGATTTTCTCTGAAAGCAATTTATGAGAATTGTGTGGTAGGAATTAATTTGTAACCCATTGAGCCAAGTGTATACATTTTTTGATAAAAGACGATATAATTTTAGTTACGTTACAGAACTCAATTGCAAATTTCTATGTTTTTAATTGTACTGTTCCCAACTCCAAGTATTTGCTTTTCTTTCCTGTTCCTAGGTGAACTCGGAGCCCGACTCATCAACTAACTAGGTTTGCATGACAATTGAGCTGAAGTCGGAGACCGATACCTCGACCCGTCCTAGAAATTCAGGAACACCTCCTTCGTTTTGCTCCCAGCATACCTAATCGTAAACCCGCCTACGTCCGTGTTCCGCCGGCCGATTTGATCGTCTCCACCAGCGCCTCCTCTCGTGCAGCACGAGTATGGAGCACGGCGGCTACGGCGTCATCAGCGCCTCCGACATGGATTCGCGTGTGGCCTCTCTGTGGCCTTCCACGATCAGCACCGACGTCCTGCAACGGCTGCCACGCGCTTACCCCTCCCGCATGAACTTCGGCTACGGCGACTCCGTCATCATCAGCACCGCCTCCGAGCCGGAGGACTCGCGTCGTCTGCAGCCTTCTATGATCATCGACATCCTGCAGAGCCTGGCACGAAGGTATCCCGCCGGCGCGACCAGCTTCGGCTACTACGGCCGTACGCCAGCCCCAGCAGCATATGGCATCGTAATGCGTTATCAGATGGGCGTTTGGGAGTACTTAGACGAGCACGGCGCTGTTACCAGAGTAGAGTACAACGACGCGTACGGCCCCGGCCGCTTCGGCGCCGTCCGGACCTCGGAAGCCGAGATCGCGAGGCTGCCGGTGGCGACGGCGGGCGAGGCGAGGGAGAAGAACTGCGCCGTGTGCCTCGAGAGCTTCCAGGAGGGCGATGAGCTCAGGAAGATGACATGCCCAAGCTCCCACGCCTTCCACCAGAACTGTATCTTCAAGTGGCTCAGGGTCAGCCGCATGTGCCCGCTGTGCCGCTTCACGCTGCCGGCCGAGCAGGAGGAGGACGACGACCACAACGAGGAGGAGGCAGAGAGTGACGAGGAGACCGAAGAGGAATTGGAGGAGACGGACACAGAGGCTGATGATGCTGATGCATGTGAAGAGGCCAACACAGGGAGCTGCGAGACATCGACGGAGCCGGCGGACGAAGAAGCTGACCAGTGTCAACACAGGGAGTAGTAGGCAGATCCGCACGGCTACTTCTTTTCTTGAGAAAAGATCGACACGGCTACTTCTTTTTTTGAGAAAAGATCCGCATGGTTACATGATGAGTACCCGTAAGTCTGTAAATCCCTCTGTGCTAGAACGTGTTATGTTTTTCGTGTTTGTGATAGTTGTGATAGTAATATTATATATGAATATGTTGTTAAGTTTATATGGACCCGAACAGGTAAATGTTATGTAAGTGTCGTTTAGTTATTTAATTTAAAATATTGATTGCACTAAGCATGTGAATGCTGAGTTGCTGACTACACAAATGCATATTTTGTTGATCAGTGCCAAGCAATGCTATCTGCTATATATAAAGGTAAGCATGCCTAACACCTCTCACTTGTGGTGCAAGTGGCACTTCCTTCGAAAGGTTCAAGAATCGTTAGGTCCAGTTTGCAAAACAAAAAACAAAAAACCTCTGCTTTCACTAATTTCGGAATTCTTTGCTCCCATGCTATAAGGGTAAGAATGTGTCAAAAACAACATATTAATAAATCAAAATTTATGTTATTTTCTGAAGATTGCAAAATATAAATTATTTACCGGGATATAAGTATCTTGTAGTATCAAGATTTCCTAACCGCTATATCCTGAAGCGTTGGATAAATGATGCCTGACCAAGACCTGGAGATTTTATTGAAATGATGAAACATTTGTGAAATGGTATCAAATGTGTTAGCGACATGATTGCTTCAAGAGGTGACACTCCAGCCTTGGAAGCCGAACCTTTTTATGAGTCGAGTGATAACGAGTGGCACAGGGGCAATCGGGCATGATATCATTCAGAACCTTACTTAGGGATTAATGGAAGAACAATATATTCGGATGTAGGAAGTGGTATCGTCAGAACCAATTTTAAGTTATCAAAGCTCAAGGTTCCTTTGATTGTAAAGCAATCTTGTCGGCGCAAGCGCGTAAAACGTTTTGATTTCTCCGGTTGGACCTACATCTAAGGTAAAGAAAAAGCAATAATAGTTTAATTGAACCGTTTCGTCATTCGAACAAAGCAGTTTCTGCAGTCGTTGCCGTCTTAGCGGGCATAACATGACTACCAGCCCAGATAATTCAAAAGCTAGAAAAACTCAGAGAAACAGGACATGCTGTAATACATGTAAGACTTCGGTGAAAACATTTTGGCAATGTTGACGCGCACTTACGTCGTACCCTTGCTGAAGGTGGGGGCTAAAAGCTCGTCTTTGGGGATGAAAATCCTGGGCCGGATATAGATTGAACTCGTCACTAGCAGCGCACATGCGAATTTTCCTTTTTAAGGCTTTGCCTAGAAGTTGTGTATTTTCTCTTTATTTTTGTGTTGTGCTATAGGGATAGTGGTAGTCTAGTGGAGTTTTTTTCACGAGGCATGTGGCCTCGAGTTCGTTATCTTTATATCTATCTGAACTTTGCAATACAAAAGTTGTGTGCATCGTCTCGATGCAGAGTGTGGGGGCTTCGTTCCTCATTTAAAAAAAAATAAACAAGTCCAGTAATTGCTACACGAAACTCCATATGTGGATGATTTCGGCATTCATGACATCTGAAAGCAGGCAGCAGCAGCAGTTTGATGATATTTAGCTTATGTTTGAGAACTATGCTTTATTCCTTGATGTACTCTATTTATTTTGCTAACTGAAACCAATATGAGAGGTTCCTGATGAACCCTATGAATAGTAGTAATAAAAAATGCAGTAAAAAAAACGCATCTGGGAAACAACGTCTGCTAATTGATTGTAGCCCAAGTCATGACAATGTTTGGTTTCTACACGTGTACAAGAGCCCAGGGAAATTACGATCAGATGATCGACATGGGTTGCGCATATCAACTGGTTTATTACCGGCGCTGTTGAAGTAACCATATACAACACGCAGCGTGCTGATTTGCCATGCATACTTATACGTACCATCTATATTCCTGTAAACATGTGCACGCCGCGATCGCGAAGACGCCCGTTCGTATCATGTCGACGTCCGCGCTCTTGTCCACCCTGCGCGCCGCCGGCCGGCAACACATCACCGCCTCCACCCTCGGCGCGACGCCGCAGGCGACCGGCTCTCACGTCTTCAGGATCCACAGGTTCACGCAGGTAAGGGAGAAGGTGGCCAATGGCACCGGCGTCTACTCAGGCCTGTTCAGCGTCGGCGGCCACGACTGGCGTATCCAGTGCTTCCCAAACGGCAAAGGGGAACAGTTCCAGGGCTCTATCTCCGTCTACCTCCAGCAGACCAGCCACGCCAAGACAGGCGGCGCCACGGCGACGTTCAAGATGAGCATACTCGACAAGTCCTGCAGGCCGTCGGTCACTGAATTGGCAGAAGGCCGCCTCTTCAGGGGCGGCTATTGGGGCTGGAACGATTTCATCAAACTCCAAGATCTTGACAAGGAGAAGCACCTCGAGGACGACTGCCTCTCTGTCCTCTGCGACGTCGCCGTCGACCTCGGTTTGCGCACGGACGACTACACCGGCGAACTCACCAAGGCGCCGCCGCCGTTCCAGGTGCACGGTCTAGCGGAAGCCATCTGGGAGACACAGGAAGCCGATGTCAAGATTGAAGTCGCAGACGGACAGACGTTCCCCGCGCACCGATGGGTGCTCGAATCCGGATCCCCCGTCTTCAAGCAGGATCTCGCTCTCGTTTCCTCCAACGGCACCGTCGCTTCTGAGCTACGCATGGACGACATGGACGCCGATGTGTGCAAGGCGCTGCTCCAGTTCATGTACACCGGCTCACCGCCGCAGAAGCTCAAGTTGGACACGGAGATGGCGGAGCGGCTGCTCCTCGCGGCGGACAGGTATGAGCTCGAGAGTCTGAAGCTCGTCTGCGAGGAGGCTCTGGGAGACAACATCGACACGAGCTCCGTGGCCGCCAGGCTGACGCTAGCGGAGCGGCATCGTTGTTCGGGGCTGAGAGAGGCGTGCATGGAGTTCCTATCTTCTCCTGATATCCTGGATACGATCTTGGCGTCGCCCGACGGCTTTGAGAAGCTCAAGACAGCGAGCCCCTCTGCTATTGTGGACCTCATCGAGAAGAAAGACCTCCAAATGACCAGTTTATTATTAGAGCAGGCAGCAGCTAGTTAATTGATGATTTACCCGTACTCTTTAGTACTTCTGCATATTTCGAGCTTTATTAATTGACACGATATCCGTAGGTCTATTTGTACGATTAAAAAAACTACCCTATATATGCTCAGAAAAGACATCTAGCACGCGGGGGCTGCTGGTTCATGTTTGGTGTGGCTTTCTTTGCCGGCATGAGGCATAATTAATTACCTGTACTCTTTAGTTCTCTATATTTCTACGACTAAAAACTACCCTCTCTAAACATCGATATTGTGTACGTGCTAGTCCTTCAACCTCCTCTGCATCATGTTTGGTGTGGCTTTCGTTTTCTTTTTTGAAACGGCAAAAGATTTACCTTTTTTATTGATATATAGGGGAAGCAAAGAGGTGGTGGCCTAAGCCAAACTAAAAAAGGCCATTCAAAATTCAAAAAACAAAAAAGGCCATTCAGGCCATACAAAAACAACTTAAGAGATAATCTCTGCGAGGTGTCTAGCGCCTGTTAGGATCCCGTCTTTGCTATCATCTTTGATTTTTTGAAAAGGGCCGGCGGAGCAGTGGATTTGTTGTTGAAAACCCTTGCGTTGAGCTCCTCTTTGCTTTCGTTGCTGACATGAGTTATTTGTGTTGTTTTTATGACGGGATCTGGATATGTGCATCTTCCGGCCGGTAATGACGGCTTTGACAATTTCCTACCCAGGTCGCTGGTTCAGAAGGAACATGGCTTTGATGACTTCCCCTTTACAATCAGCAACAATTGGCTAGCTCCAGCGATGGAGAGGCAACACGATGCCTCTCCAAAAAAGCTACTTATAATTGTCTCCCGCAACAACCTAAAAAAGCTACTTCTAGCAGCTCGATGCACTACTTATGTCATCCTAGCTATAGGCATTTTGAAATTGAGGTAACAGCTCTTCTATTTGTGCTTAAGGCCCGGTTGCTACCTATGCCCAAAGGCCAAAGCAAATTGATCGGAACTTGCACAGGAATATTCGAAGAAAGAGAATGGGAATACGAGACCCCGTTTGTAATATTTGAAGCAGGGCTACAACTAGAAGCTCGTTCAGTGGACATGGACTTTGACGCACATACACGCAGGCCGATTGAGTGCAATCGGCATATTCCTTCCCTATCGTTAGGATTTTTCTCTCTCGTTGGCGTCTCCGGCGTTAAGATCCCTCCTTCCGATCCCTTCTCCCGATCCCTCTCGCATTGGTTCTTGGACTGACAAAGAGAATGTCTCTACCCAACCTTGGTCCTCGCGTCACAGTTTTGGTCCTAGGGTTTCGATCAGGAGAGGAATCCACGAGACACGTAAAAGAAAATGGACGATAACACAACAATATACCCAGTGGCGGAGACAGGGGGGACCAGCAGGGGCCCTGGCCCCCCCCTAATCCATTGATTTACTGCTAAAAAAATCATGAACAGTGTTGATTTTGAAGATTTTACTCTAACCCCCCCCCCCCCCCCCCCCCCCTCCCCCCCTAACCTCCAGATTTAAGCAATCCTGCCTCCGCCAGTGAATATACCGTATTTTGTGATTTTCCTTTTTTTTAATTGTGGATTATGTATCTAGAATAGTTTTATTAGGAGTATGGGACTGAAAAAGAATCGGAGCTTACCATAGGGAAGTTCAATAACAAATGCACTACACTAGCAATCAATCTGCACTTTTGTATTGTGCAATTCCACGTTAATGAGTTTACAACAGAAAGTTCGTAATTAATAGTCTGGAACTTTGGATCAATGTGCAAAATAATTAATATGTACTTTATAATCGATCTAACAAAATGTGAATAAATAGTTTTTACGATAATATAGCTTAGGTTGGAGGATTATGGCTCAGATAGCCGTGCCGCCGCATTTGAGACTCGAATAACCGAGGCATCATGACGACCCCGGAAAGCGACACTCATATTGCCGTTGGGTCTGCCTCTGGTTTTGACCAAACACAATTTTGAGGCTGCATCAATCAAGGATACACGACAGAAGGAATTGTTAGTTCACCTCACCTTCCCGAAGTGTGGTTTGCTTTACTAATAATGTTCTCTCTACGGGAACCACATCTCTTTCTCGGAAGACTGAGGCGTAGGTAGGGCTAAAAAAAACAGAGTCAAATCGCACCATCTCTATAATAAGTAAATGCCTTTTTTTTTCTCCTGAGCTTGTTGGAATTATTCGCAATAAAATATTGGCTACAATTGAGGAGGTCTTATCAATGAAATTTCCATTTGCGCGGAATCATAGTTTTGATCATGGTTTATTTACAGTTATGACTTCCACGCCTATTCATTTTGTGTTTTAGGATGATTTAATTTCTGTATAGTTGAAAAAAAAAGAGTCAAATAGTGCTGGGAATGTTTCTCATGTAAAACAAAAAAATATTTCCCTATAGTTGGATTGCACACTTTTTAGAATATTCCAAGTTTGACTTGCGCATACAAATGTGAGATGACAGGGGTTGGTTAGTTGGAGTGTGGGTGTCGGTGTAGGGAGCTACTGGCGCCTGAATGGGAGGAGGTTTGGAGAAGTAGTTGGAAGAGGGTGGAAGACCAGTGTATAGGTGGCAGCTAGGGCAAGACAGGTGGCACGACAACAGTGTTAGCCACGACCTGTCGAGCAGGGTAGCATTCAGCTGATGCAATGGCGGCATCCCATCTTGTCATCTCGATTCACTACAACAGCAACGCTCCAGTTGCACACTAAGAGTAGGAGCACCCTCTAATGGACTTTGTGGGTCAAAATAGGCCCATCCAAATTCACTGTGCAAGTGTGTGCATCTCGAGCTCAATGAACTCGCCTAAGGATGTGGCCCAACAGAAGCAGGCATGAGCTTTTTATCAAAAAAAAAGGAAAAGGGTGCTCTCCGATGAAGGTCAGTATTTTGTGGATTTCTATGGGCTTCTCGATGCACTTTGTGTGTCAAACGGAGTGGAGTTGTGGGCGAGAATGAGAGAGTGGGACGTGGGAGTGGGAGGATACTACTCCCCGGTCCCAAAATATAAGACGTCCTTATATTAAAACTAGTATAATGATATATGAAATAAAAGAATTGTGCAAGTCGAATCCAACGGTGTGATTTCTAGGTTCTCGATTCATATATTTAGTATATATTAATGCTTAAAATCGAGCGTCAAAGAGCAGCACAAAATAGCACCTTATATTTTGGAAATGAGGGAGGATTTTTTGTGGGGAAAAGAAAATTAAACTGAATTTTTTCTAAACTATTTATCCAAAGTACAAACAGTGAAAACTGTGTAGAATATTTTTAGGGTATTTAGGGAAGTTAAAAAGAAATCACCCAGCAGCACGCCAAGGTGGAGCCAGTTTCAGAGCTTCTATTGGGCCCACTTGTACACAGAGCAGAATATGCTCTTCGTCTATCTCTCATGGAAGGCCACCGCCCAATGAGGCAGCGTCCTCGCCGGCGCCACCAAGGTAACGCTCTCGTCTCCGATTTTCATCTCCAATATGATAGCAGCAGCTGCTGCGATAGAATCAAACTCATCAGTTCGGTTTTGCTCATACAGCCTACGATTTGATTAGGTAGATACAGACTCATCGATTCGGTTTTGATCCGGTGTGATTGGATTTTGGAATAATTCCTTAGTTCCCGTAGGATTAGAGTCCGATCTTGGAGTAGTTCTTTAATTCAAATTTCTAAATGACACGGACACAGAGCCGGATCAGAGTCCTCTCTAACTCCGATCTTGGATTTGCTTCCCTTGTTAGTCGCCGGAGACCCGACGCTGCGGAAGCCCCGCTGGGATCTTCCTAGAGTTGAACAGTAATGACCGCCCACAAGACCATGTACGTGTATTTTTCTTCTTTTTGCCCCTGGCCTCTGTTGCTTGTTGTTCTCTGTTTTGCTCTTCAACTCTCTGTTAGTAATTTCAGTGTAGAAATAGCTGTCTCCTGAACACATATTATAGCACAAAACATGGCTTGTGTTAAAATTTTACTTAAAAACACTATTTATCCGTTATGCAACTGTGTTCTTCATTACGAATTTCTGAATTTAGCTCTCCGGTAAATAAATTAATGGATCTATACATTTTTTTTGTATATAGCAATCAGAGGGGGGAAGATCGGCTCAGCGCACTTCCCAATGACGTTTTGCTGTGTATCTTGGGGAGAGTCGATCTAAGTACTGCTACGAGGACAAGTGCGCTGTCAACACGGTGGAGGCTGCTGCCGGATCTCGACATTGATGCTGACTATTTCATCTCTGATCCACACTCAAAGCCTATTGAGGCTAATGTCATTCATAACGCTATGCTCACTGTAACTGAAGCGACGGAGAGTTTATTTGCTAAACCTAGGAGAGAATCCATCGTTGCAAGGCTGCGGCTAAGGCTCTACTCGATCGATGATTTCTCCTGCTATATTGGTCCGCCAGTATGCGATGCGATTGACGGGGGTTTGCTGAAAGATTTGGAACTTGCAATTCTCGATGAAATTAGTCCTTGGGAATGTACTGAACCCCATGTGCTAAAACGTGCCCAAGATATAGATGGTTTTTTCTGTACCTACCCGAGTGTGTTCCTTTGCCTCACTAGACTCCATCTAAGCAATGTGAGTTTTCTCAAGCTGGACATGAACCATCTCCTGTTTGAATGCTGCACGCAACTGAAGCATCTAAGCCTCTCCCATTGTGATGCTGGTCTCCGCTCTCTGTGGAAGATAGACGCACCAAATTCAAAACTCAGTGTTATGGAGCTCGACACATGTTTCTTTGAGAGAATTGAGTTGGTCTGCCTTCCGAAACTGGAGAAGTTCCATTGGGATGACTGGATATCTAAAGATTGGCCCGTGACTTTTGGTTGTGTCCCTTCTCTTGGAGAATTACACCTTGCAGATGATTTTGAGCGCCACTGGTAACACTTATCAGTGGCGCACCATCCGCTGCACCACTGATAGCTGATTCTGGTGCGCCACTGGTAAGTGCCACAGGTAAGATATTTTGCAATTTTATTAAAAATGAAAAATTCAAAAAAAATTAAAAAAATTCGAAACAAATGAAATAATTTGGAAAAGCTAAAAAATGAAACAAACAAATGAAATAATTTGGAAAAGCTAAATAATTTGGAAAATTGCAAGCTCTCAAAAATTCCAAACAAATTCGTGAATGTTCGTGAGATTTGTGTTTACAATCCCGAGAATTTACATAACCAAATTTGAAATACACGATAAGTCCATCATGAATAGTGTAAAAAAGACAAAAACATCATACGCCAATGTTCCTTGGCTCGCGCTTTTCGGCGAACAGTCCCCCTCCCAAAGCACGGCGAG
Source organism: Poa pratensis (assembly GCA_947311845.1). NCBI lineage: Eukaryota > Viridiplantae > Streptophyta > Magnoliopsida > Poales > Poaceae > Poa > Poa pratensis. The sequence continues at coordinate 103,231,927 of CAMZMU010000020.1, forward strand.
GCGTCCCGTAACCGGCCGGCCGAGAGGATCGGCGGCGCACGACATTCTTTCCTGCTTCCGGTTACACCGATTGTTAGCCGCCGCAGGAGATTTCTCAATCCGGCGACGCCGCCGTGAGATCCCCTGGCCTTTACTGCCGAAGCGGTACGAGAACTTCCCAAAAAGCAAGCTGCTGCAGGGGATGGATCCCGGAGCAAGCTTGATCCTTGAGTGCTTGAGTCTAACGGCTTTTGCCATGAGAATACCAGCAGAATTATTTCTTGCTTTAGACCAGAGAGGACAAGTTCACACGCGTATACTAATGTGCAATGCTACTGAAGAAACAGCGCTGCATCTCTTTTCTGCTTGTGCTATTTCGAACATCATATGGAGCAGCATCTTAAGCTGGGTCGGTTTACAGCAAGTCGCCCCACTGGTTGATCGATCGTTAAAAGACTGGTGGCTTCTTGGCAGCGACCAGCTCAACAGAGCTGGTATAAATCCAAGTTGAGCTCGGTGGTTATTCTGGTCACATGGTCCATATGGAGAGAAAGAAATTCACGAATCTTCAATAGTGAATACAAGCCAATTAACGTGTTAATCGACCACATTAAAAATGAAGCCAAGCTTTGGTCGATTGCTAGTGCTGGTCGTTTGAATCTCCCGGAGGTTAAGATGATGCCTCTCACCTCGTGGTTTTAGGGGGACGTTTAAGGCTTCATGTCTGGTCGGGTATTAGGCTTTAGTTTTTTTTCCGCGCTTTGGTTGGGTTGTGTTTGTTTCTGTAAGACTTTTTGTAAGACTTCAGCCACTTTGGTGGTTTTCCCTCTTCTAATATAATACATGCAAAGCTTTTGCATGGTTCTAAAAAAGAAACCCAGTCAGTGTTTACTCCATGGGTGGTGCCACCAACGGACCATTTGTTTGCAATTTTTGTAGTTCATAGCTTGTTTGTGCATTAGTCGTAGATAATCAAAATTATTACGAAGAGTTCTGCAATGAGGTATGTTTGCTCTTTTATATGGCTAACAAATGTATGATCAGGCACTAACGTATTTTGATTGAGTCGGATTTTTTTATGTTTATTGCACTTCAATCTAGATATTGCAGTAATAATTAAATAGCAACGCGCGGTTTATTATGCTATTATAGGAAACTGATCGACAGTCGATCAAAATGAGACACACGTAGCTGGCCTTGCATGCATGCAATATGGACATCAGCCTCTCCCTACAGACATGTGAGGGAAAGAACTCGAAGACGGTCCAGGATTGGAAACCCACTGGCAAGCGAACCCTACACCCATATCGAAGGGTTGCATCATGTCATTGTTGGTGATGGCGCTGGCACCGGAACCGTCATGGCTGCAATTTGAGTCATTGTAGACGACATTGCTTAGGTCACCTCCTTCGGACCTCACCATGTCGATCCATCTCTCCTGCAATAGCGGCGATTGAGCCTGGTACGATGATGGAACCCCCATGTCCATGCCACCGGTGAGATAGGGATCCGGCGGAGACATCGCCTGGTAGGAAGGTTGGTAGATGGACTGATGGCCTCGGATCTTCAAGATGCGGTCGCTGATGCTCTTGAGAAGAACCTCCACCTTCCATCCGACGCTGGTGAGCTCCTCAATTGAGAGCCCCTCAAGGCCCGGGAGTTTTCCCATCATGGCCTTATGCAGGAGGAACCTGATCTCACGATCTCGACAGTCGCGCCCAGACTTGTGCACCTGGTCACGGAGCTTGTCGATGCGCTGGCGGAGGAAGCCCTCCTGGTTCATCTTCTTCTTGCACTGGTCCAGCTCCGGCATGTTCTTGAACTGCTTAAGGATGGAGGCCGCCTCGGCGTGAGACGGGAACACCTCTGGAACACTCTCGCTCTCGCCGTACACCACCACACAGGCCTTGACGTCACAGAGGATAGACAGCTCGCTAGCTTTCTTCATCATTCCCCGACGGCGCTTCTTGAAGGTACCGCGTCGGGTGGAGTCGTTGGGAATGTACTGGAGGGACACCTTCTTGCGAGCCATTGCCGGCCCGGCGTAAAGCAACCAAGCAGGCAAGTGGTAAACCCAACAAAGGAAGTTGTTGCGTTTGCTAAGTAGAAATCAAGGGAGAAGGGGTTGATTTATAGTGGAATCTCGGGAAGGATAAGAAGGACACAAGCATGCCGGGAAATGATAATATGGTAAGAGGTTATTGTTACAGATATGGAGAGGATTGCATGATTTAGTGCTTATCAACGTGATCGAACAGCTAGCACAATTTCAACCGGTCTTAATTGTCCCCATCTATTCTATGCTTTGGCATACATTTATAACTTTTAGCTTTACCTTCATCAGACAAGGAAGCGCTAGCTAGCTTGATGAATGCATGATCAATCACCAGAGATTTTCTATTACAACATTTATTCTCAACTAGCAAAATGCCCGTGCGTTGCAACGGTTCTAAAAAAATTCAATGTGTGCTGAGAAATTTAGAAAACAATTTGATGTAATCTGTAGCTCTCAAACATTTCATCTTATATTTTATTTCCATCAATATTAATAGGTGAAAATAAAGATATATCATTGGAAATCAGCATCAAGTGTTTGCCAACTCGAAACAATTTGCGCTAAGCTTCAAAGGAAAATTTGTCAGGTACAAATGACAGTGTGTATCTAGGCGGTAAAAAAGAAACAGCTATCACGGTCCACCACCACAAATTCCCAAACATTATCTTCTTTGAGTGCCATGGTCTTCCACTTATAGTCTCTGGTGCTCCATATTCACCATGGCGAACTGCGCGTACAACTAAATCAGTGCTTTTTCAAGCAAAATGATTCCACCAATGTGTGATACTCGTTTCGTGGATTCCAATTTATGCTCGGCTGCCAGTGTACCGTACCACTTAGCTTTCTGACAGCATTTATACTCATTCTACTGTTTGACCTCCTTGTCAACAAAATCCAGGAACTTTAAGCACAGATCCCTTTAATAACAACCTAGTTGAAAATGACCAAAAGCAGCCTCCAGATTAGCTAGTTCATAAGTAACTCTATTTGCAAAACGTCTACAGGCCTACCACCTCGATGCTTGAAAACCAAGAGCGCAACTGGATCATTCAGCATTCTTTAAGCCATCCATTGATGTCACCAGTTGGGAGAAATATTAGCCTTACCGTTCGGAGCCATTGCCAGAGTTGAGAGTCCGTCTAAAAATTGGGCGTATAGCACCGATGTACGTAGCTCTGTCTACGGCACACACCATTTCATGGACTCTGCACTGATGGCATCCTGGATCCCGTCTGCTTTGCCTGCATTTGCAAGAACCAGCCCACCGTGATGGTCTCTGAAGGAACTTCGAAAGAATTCAGGCCGAAATTTGTACCCAGCAGCACATGATTTTTATATAGTGGCGGGACATAGCAGAAGCAGCAGCACCACCAGGTTGAGAAAGACGTTAGGGAACGACGATTCCGTGGGGACGATATTGTCAGCTAGGGACGGCGGCGCCTGCACATGAACGTTCTGATTTCCTGCGCTTTGTGTGGAGTTGCTGGGGCAAAATCCATAGTTTGCATCGCCGCTATGTTCGCGTGTCCCGATCGTCAGCAGCGGACACCGATCCTGCTACAGCACCCGCGCATCGCTTGCCGATCGTTGCCGAGCTCCTATCCGCCTAGAGGGTCTCCTGCATCCGCGCGCCGCTCGGCATGCGAGGACGCCACCGATCGTCGCCGAGCTCCTATCCGCCGAGCCCGTCTCATGCGTCCGTGCGCCGCTCGGCCGGCGAGGGTGCAGTACTGCGGTTCGACCTTAGAGTTTCCCTCTGCGCGGAGCCCGTCGACGAAGTCCGCTTCCACGTTGTGTGGCCTGCTGCGACGCTCTTGGGAGGCGTATTTATGGGACGGCTTCGTGTCCTACTTCCATCTGGAGTTCGAGTCCAGATCGAGGCTTCGAAAGAGAGGGCCGACGCAGGAAGACGTAATTTGCGACGGACGGAAACATAGAAAAAATTAGGTGGCCTTTATTATCTGAACAGTTATTTTGACTTACGGGTGGCATTGGTGGGTAATTATTATACAACTTTAGGGGTAAATCTGATGACCTACCAAACCAAACCAAACCAATCCGTGGAATCCTTAGTGACTTTATTATTAGGTATAGATATAGATATCGACCAAGGAGGAAAAAGTATTCCCTAGGAATAGGTTCCTGAGGAGTGTTGTGATGTCTCGTATAGGTGGATGAGCATTACCACCAAGCACTGGCTAATACTATAACGAAATTGCTGTACGTACGACGTTTCTCGTACCATAAACGTCCGACGCTTCCGTCGTTGAAGTGTGCTAGTAGTCTTTTTTATTGAATCGTAGCGTGCTAGTTCATCAACTCCGCCTATGTTGTCTCAACATAGCCGGTCCCAAGCCCGGATAAAGGAGGAGGGTTGTGATAGGCTTGGCAAGCCAACGGAAAAAACCCAGCCACTCTTATGGAGATGAAACCCAAAAGAACCTCGTTGGGGCGTAACCCTCTTAGCGACGCGCCATATCGGAACCCGGGTGTGGTGTCAAATGGGCAAGGGCCGGGCCGCCACCCCCTTGGTGGCGCGCCGTATCTTGATCTGGATACGGTGATAAGTGAGCAAGGATCGGGTCGTCGCATCCTTAGTGGCGCGCTGCATCGACGCCCGGGTGTAGTGAAAAATGAGCAAGGGTCTTCGCATTTGACTCGACGAGTGCGGAGGGTAAGGAAGTTAGCCGAGCCTAGGAGGATCCGCTTAGGTAGCTGGAACGTAGGGTCCCTGACGGGCAAGTTACGGGAGTTAGTTGATACGGCGATAAGGAGGCGTGTTGATGTCCTATGCGTCCAAGAGACCAAATGGAAGGGACAGAAGGCGAAGGAGGTGGAGGATACCGGCTTTAAGCTGTGGTACACGGGGACAACCTCAAACAAAAATGGGGTAGGCATCTTGATCAACAAGAGCCTCAAGGATGGAGTAGTGGACGTCAAGAGGCAAGGAGACCGGATTATCCTAGTCAAGCTGGTTGTTGGGGACTTAGTTCTCAATGTTATCAGCGCGTATGCCCCGCAAGTAGGCCACAACGAGAGCACCAAGAGAGAGTTCTGGGAAGGTCTCGAGGACTTGGTTAGGAGAGTACCTACTGGTGAGAAGCTCTTCATAGGAGGAGACCTCAATGGCCATGTGGGTACATCTAACACAGGTTTTGAAGGGGTGCATGGGGGCTTTGGCTATGGCATCAGGAACCAAGAAGGGGAGGATGTCTTAAGCTTCGCCCTAGCCTACGACATGGTCGTAGCTAACACCCTCTTTAGAAAGAGAGAATCCCACCTAGTGACTTTCAGTAGTGGCCAACACTCTAGCCAGATTGATTTTGTCCTCTCTCGAAGAGAAGATAGACGCGCTTGCCTTGATTGTAAGGCGATACCTGGAGAGAGTGTTGTCCATCAACATAAGCTGGTGGTGGCTGACTTCCGTTTTTGGATTCGTGTCCAGCGGGATAAGCGCCCAAAAGTTGCTAGAACAAAGTGGTGGAAGTTAAAGGGAGAGGCAGCTCAAGCTTTTAAGGAGAGGGTTTTTAAGGAGGGCCCTTGGGAGGAAGGAGGCGATGCAAACAGTATGTGGATGAGGATGGCGACTTGCATTCGGAAGATTGCATCAGAGGAGTTTGGGGTGACCAGGGGAAGTAGAAGGGATGCTAAGGATACCTGGTGGTGGAACGTTGAGGTCCAGAAGGCTATTAAGGAGAAGAAGGACTGTTTCAGACGCCTATACCTGGACAGGAGCGCAACGGGGCAAAGAAGGCCGCAAAGCGAGCGGTGAGCGAGGCAAGGGGTCGGGCGTATGAGGACCTCTACCAGCGTCTAAACACGAAGGAAGGCGAAAGAGACATCTATAAGATGGCGAAGACGAGAGAAAGGAAGACGAGGGATGTCAACCAAGTCAAATGCATAAAGGACGGAGCGGATCAACTCCTCGTGAAGGACGAAGAGATCAAGCGTAGATGGCGAGAGTACTTCGACGACCTGTTCAATGGAGAGAATGAGAGCTCTACCATTGAGCTAGACGATTCCTCCGATGATACCAGCCGACGCTTTGTGCGGCGTATCCAGGAGGCTGAGGTTAGGGAGACTTTGAAGAGGATGAAAGGAGGCAAGGCAATGGGCCCTGATGGTATCCCCATCGAGGTGTGGAGAGGCCTTGGAGACATAGCGATAGTATGGCTAACTAAACTTTTCAACCTCATTTTTCGGTCAAACAAGATGCCCGAAGAATGGAGGCGGAGTACATTAGTGCCAATCTTCAAGAACAAGGGGGATGTTCAAAGTTGCACTAATTACCGTGGAATCAAGTTGATGAGCCATACAATGAAGCTATGGGAGAGAGTCATTGAGCACCGTTTAAGAAGATTGACAAGCGTGACCAAAAATCAATTTGGTTTCATGCCTGGGAGGTCTACCATGGAAGCCATCTTCTTGGTACGACAACTTATGGAGAGATACAGGGAGAAGAAGAAGGATCTTCATATGGTGTTCATTGACTTGGAGAAGGCGTATGATAAGATACCACGGAATGTCATGTGGTGGGCCTTGGAGAAACACAAAGTCCCAACAAAGTACATTACCCTCATTAAGGATATGTATGATAATGTTGTGACAAGTGTTCGAACAAGTGATGGCGACACCGATGACTTTCCAATTAAAATAGGACTGCACCAGGGGTCAGCTTTGAGCCCTTATCTCTTTACTTTGGTGATGGATGAGGTCACAGGGGATATACAAGGAGATATCCCATGGTGTATGCTCTTTGCGGATGATGTGGTGCTAATTGACGATAGTCGGGCGGGGGTTAATAGAAAGTTAGAGCTGTGGAGGCGGACTCTAGAATCGAAAGGTTTTAGGCTTAGTAGAACCAAAACTGAGTACATGAGGTGCAGTTTCAGTACTACTAGGCACGAGGAGGAAGAGGTTAGGCTTGATGGACAGGTGGTACCTGAGAAAGACACCTTCCGATATTTGGGGTCTATGCTCCAGAAGGATGGTGATATCGATGAAGATGTGAGTCATCGAATCAAAGCTGGTTGGATGAAGTGGCGCCAAGCTTCTGGCGTCCTCTGTGATAGGAAAGTGCCACAAAAGCTAAAAGGCAAGTTCTATAGGACGGCGATTCGACCTGCGATGTTGTATGGCGCAGAATGTTGGCCGACCAAGAGACGACATATCCAACAGTTAGGTGTAGCGGAGATGCGCATGTTGAGATGGATATGTGGCCACACAAGAAAGGACCGGGTTAGGAATGATGATATACGTGAGAGAGTTGGGGTAGCACCAATTGAAGAGAAGGTTGTCCAACACCGTCTAAGATGGTTTGGTCATATAGAACGTAGGCCTCCGGAAGCGCCATTGCATACCGGACGGATAAAGCGGGATGAGAATGTTAAGAGGGGTCGTGGTAGGCCAAACTTGACATGGGAGGAGTCTGTTAAGAGAGATCTGAAGGATTGGAATATCACCAAAGAACTAGCCATGGATAGGGCTGCGTGGAAGTTAGCTATCCATGTGCCAGAACCATGACCTGGTTTCGAGATCTTATGGGTTTCAACTCTAGCCTACCCCAACTTGTTTGGGAAAAAAGGCTTTGTTGTTGTTGTTGTTGTTGTTGTAGCGTGCTAGTTCATCCTGCACCGTGACTCAAGGTGCAGCCCAACTTCCCAACCCCAAAGGCCGTAATATAGTAGAATAATGTTCCGAAACCCATCAAAACTTTTCCACCTCTCAGAGTTTCGTTGACGAGTAGGTTCCATTCCCGTGACCGGCTTCGAGTTTCGTCGACTTTATCTTCTTAATTTTGGACCGAACTCTGTACTTTTTTTACATGAATTTTGTTAAATTCGTCACACTCATTCGACGGTTTGAAATTTTCTTTGGCGTGTACATCCATCTCACTGTTTCCCACACCTTTCGTGTTGCAACATTTTTATTTTGGCGGACATATACGTAGTGCATATATGTATGTGTTTAGACCGTGCTCGGTGTAGGTGTAACAGTCACGCGGCGCCATGAACTCCATCGTGTTCATGGTGTCCTTATGTCTCACCCTTACCTCCAAAACCTTTTGTGCTCTCTGCTCTAACGCATTGTACGATGTCGCCACAAACTTCGTCGGTGCCAGCGAAGCTCCTACCACAATGTTCGCCGCCGATCAGCCACCATGATGTGATGTTGTCCTGCTCGCCGCTCCTTATGTGGCTGTCAAGTTGTCGTTGCTCCAAGTGTGGTGGTGTGAGGTAAAAATTCGTCACATAGTCAAGTGGTGAGAGTACACGAAACACGGTATACAACCAAATGCCCGTATTTTATTTTGTCCAAATGCAAACAAAAATCAATACAACCATATGTAATGCAGACCATAGCTTAAGTCTCATTTTCCCAGAACCAAACCCTAGTGGGCCTACTAGGACAGAACGAGATGATCAAGCACACCGGCCCAAACTCAAAAGGAGACCGTGTATGAAGGAATTCAGCCTTCGTTTTTTTTTTTTTAGTACAACGCAAGCGCTCATATACACGCGCACACACTCACCCCTATGAACGCACGCACGCACACCCTACCCCTATGAGCACCTCCGTTGCCCGGCGTGAAGTGTGTCAAGTCTCCACCTAGGATCGGACGAGTGTCGTACGCAACTTCGTTGTACGTATACCAGCGCCGATACTATAAGGCCCCGCTTGGTTCCCCGTTTTTTCCACCCCTGCTAAAATACGACGAGTCGTAGCACAAAATTATGGAGCACCAGAGGTCTGTAAAATAATACCTGCCGATTCCAGACCAAATACCGGCGATCCAAGCGCGGCCTAAAGCTTTGGAGCTGGACTTTTCCAGGCTTTAATATAATCACAACATTTAGTATAGAAAAAAAAATCATCCATGATGTGAGCGGCATGGTGCTGACGATCACCTTGCACGTGGATTTAGGGGAGGTGCGCTTAGAAACAAACCAGTCATGGGCGTTACCGGTCTGTAGGTAGCACGAATCCGCCCATGCCTGACTTGCGTGTGAAGGGACCGTATGATTTTATTGCTTGTTAACGTTATCAAATAGCTAGCACATCTTCAACCCCGGTCTTAATTGTGCACATATATTCTATTCTTAGGCATCCATTTATAACTTTAAGCTTTAAAAGGAGGTGCTATCTTGCTTGATGAATGCATGATTAATCACACCGGAGATTTTCTAGATTGGCATAATTATTTTCACTATCGATCAAGGGAGGAAAAAAAAGGACTTCCATGGTAATATGTGGCTAAGGAATGATGCGATAATAACTCTCATAATAAGTGGTTGGGCACCGGGCACCGGCTAGTACCGTAAATACTTTGGAGCTAGATTTGTTCAAAGTTTAATACAATCTTAGAATTCAATCTAAAAAAAACAAAGATCATCCACATTCCACAACGTAACCAACACAGGGATGATAAGCCCTTGTGGATTTAGGGGCGGTGTGCTTATCAACGAGGCACCAGCCTTGGAGAGAGTCATGAGACTTATGTGGGCTGCAGCTAGCACGAATCCACCCCTGAGGCCCTGACACACTTTGGCATGCGAAGGGGCTGCATAATTTATTGTTTGTTACGTGGTCGAATAGCTAGCACATCTTCAACCCAATCTTAATTGTTCCCATCGATTATATTCTATAACGTCCATTTATAAATTTTAGCTTTACCTTCATTTGATAAGGAGGTGATGACACTTCAAAAAAAAAAATAAGGAGGTGATGGCTACCTTGATGAATGCACGATTAATCACACCTGAGATTTTCACAATAAAAAAATTTATTCACGGTATCGATCAAGGGAGGAAAAAAAATCCCTTCTATTTAGGGGCTAAGAAATGTTTTGATAATAAGTCTCGTAATAGTTGGAGGGGCATACCACCAGGAACCACCTAGTACTATAAAAACTTTGGAGCTGGATTTGTTTAGGGTTTGATATAATCGTAATCTAAAAAACAAAATTAGCCACGTCCTGAACAGCACGGTGCTGCCGAGCTCCTTGAGTGTGGATTTAGGGGTGTGTGCTTAGCAAGGAGTCACATGTCGGGGAGACAGTTGCGTGCGTTAGGGGACTACACGTAGGACGAATCCACCACATGCCAGACTTTGGCGTGCGAAGGGGCTGGATGATTTAGTGCTTGCTAACGTGATCAAATAGCTAGCACATCTTCAACCCCTGATTTTAGGTGTGCCAATCTATTCTATTATCTGCCATCCATTTGTAACATTTAGCTATACCCTGCATTACATAAGGTGGTGCTAGCTAGTTTGATGAATGGATGTTTTTCCACATTTCTGCATTACAAAATTATTCTTACTAAGTTTCTTAATAAGTGGTTGGACATACCGCCAGGCAACGGTTAGTACGGAAAACACTTTGGAACTTCCTAATAGAGATATTTCTTGGCCGGAGACAAGGACTTTCCAATGGTCGGTGTGATGAGCAGCAGAGCGGTTGCGTCGACGTGAGAGATGAATTTCTCGAATAGTAAACATGTGTTCATATGAACTTCTTAACAGAGATATTTCTTTCTCCTGGCAAATCTTTGTTTATATGTTTTTGGGTAAGGGGAAACCAAATTTTGTAACTAGGGTCTACTCTTTTCGTTGATATGCACCGATTACGGATCCCTTGAGAAGTTGATTCTGATATTCAATTTTAATATTTCGGTTGCAAACGAGAGATGCCCTGATTTGGACCGCACTAAGCCAGAAAATTATTTAGACACCAAAGAAATGTTGCAATCCTTCCATGTATCAAGTAAACATAGTATGAAAATACCTAAGCTTCAAGCAGATTATTGTAATTTTACACTCTTATTTGTATCAGATATTCTATAACCTTCGCACACTTCAACACTATCATTCTTTAGTCTTGTAATTGTGAAGAGTATATGTTATGTCCATGTGGTTTTCAATTTTGTCCCAATGACACCCTGTTTCATGTTTGAGGTATTGCTCATCTTAAAAGATGGAATAGAGAGAAGACACATATTACAAGGGCATGTTGCAAGGACACATGTTTGCATTTTCTTCATGTAGTTAGCTTCTCTGTGTGACTCCGGTGTTGGTCGCTTGTTGCAATATACTTATGGCAGTTTGAGGTGATACCCTTGGCAATAGAGATGCGACATGGGAGGGGGAGCCGGAACAATGATTATTCTGGCGGTGAATGGGCTAACAGATAGACTTGACTTTTTATTTGACAACAACGACCTCACAATCAGGAATGTTGCAACCGTCTCCATAGGTGTGCACACGGCTCAATGAACCTCCGGTGGCACCACTCATGGATCAGGTGTGTAGCCATACAGATAACCTATAAAAAGTAGCATTTCCATAATTGATAAAAAATATATCATTTTGGCAATTTCACATAAACCAAATTAAGGCAGAAGTTCCCACACGAATTTATGCTTTAGTTTTTTCCTCAACCGAATTAAGTCAATTTCAAAACATATTCTTCACGATTGACGATGGGGTGACATACATATAATTGAACCCGGGTGAGCAACCTACACTTCAGAAAAAAGAGTACCACCTGGGTGGTGTGCTCGGTCTTATGCCTGAGACGGTAATGCAAGTTTTTTGAGTTTTTCCTTGCCATCTAAATTGATTTCAAGAGCTTGTTCTTTAATTTCTACTCTACTTTCAAAAAGTTGGATTTGTTGGCTCGTTTGATTCTGTGAAGGAACATGGTCTTCCTTCCGATTCATATGCTAAAGAAGAAAATAGCATGAAGAAACTTCACAAACATTACCTCTAAATTAATCAGTTCAACGCAATGATGATCCAGTTACTGAGAAGAAAGGGTAGGTATATGTATCTTCTTTCATGAAATTTTGAAGTTTCCTAGAACAGAAATGTGGGAGTGGAAACAATGCAGGAGTAAAGCACACATTATAGGGAAATGAATAAAATAGGTGCCTCGAGAATTCATCAATTTACGATGTAACCCTCGATATGACGCAATTTATCAGAATAAGCGATAAAAGTACCGTACAATCTCATCAATTCAATCGGTATGCAGTGATGTGTAATGAAGCACCGTGCAACAATATTTTTTGTGTAAATGACTTCTACGCATATTTATGGTCAAAGTTTGAAATATTAATCCCAAATAAGAAGATTAACAGATTGATTGAGTGCATTACAAAACGAGTAAACCACAAGTAAGAGAAACGGGGGGAGTAATCTACCACGCAAATAATTGAAGTTTATGAGATACATAAAGTCATCTGAACTACAATAAGTTAACTGACATGTGTTGCATCCCAGTGACCCTTATGACAGCTAGCTAGGATACATAAACAAGTGCCAGTTGAGAGTGATGTTTTGATATCCACATGCATATATAATACTAAGGTTAAGACCAATTTTGTTAAATGATAGTCGCTGTACACGACCAACTCAATGTTTTGATACTAGAGGAAAGCATGTGGCCAGTCGCGGGTGTTTGGGTCGAGCTTCTCTAGCGGGATGGGCCTCAAAGCTCTTCTCCAAATCTCAAGATAGGCCAATCGCCGCTTGTAGAGGAAAGCATTCGGCCAGTAGCACCGAGTATGGGCTCAGCTGCTCTGACGGGCCTCCATAAAAATAAAAATAAACTGTTCTTACGGGGCCTCTGAATTCATACCCGAATTTCTTGATGGATCATTCCTTTCATCTACCACTGAAAAAAAAAAATTCACCCTGTATTCATCCTCAGGGAAAAAAAAACCCTGCACCATGTAAATATTATCAGTCTCAGCTAGTTGTGGATGTCAGTTTGCCGACAGTTCAACCACCTTTTTTTGGGCGAAGAGTTCACCCACCTGATCATGTATCTGTCACCAAACATTGTAGATTTCTTGTTCAATAAAGTCGTTTCCAGCAGCTAAAAAAGGAAAAATCGCTAATGCCTTTGCAGAGACAGCAGCCATATTGACCAAAATTTCCGAAGGAATGACTGCACAAGCAAACCTCTGTAGTTCATCCAAGCAAGCACTCTGACTGCACACAACCTCCAACGCATTAGAGAAACCTTCAGAAGCCTCTTTCTACAAACCTCACATCCTTTGTTACAACTCCACTGCACGGTGCTCATCACCCACACAAACAAAGCTAGCTCCAAAACAAAAAAGACGGAGAGGGAAATGATGGAGAAACTACGGCTTAATTTACAAGCTTCCCCTGGGACAGCGAACGGTGCGAGAGAAAAAAATGGCACTCAAAAAACTAGGTGCGAAGCGCCATGAACAGGTTCTGCCTTCTCGCGTGCTCTGGAACCAGGCGCTCGGCCACTTCCGCAGGTACGCCATTTAGCTCTGCCAAGTGCAAATGTCAAGAAGAAATAGCCGAGGGTCATCTAGATGCAGATAAATCGCTGGATGTGAACTGTGAAGGTCTGTCTGCTGCTACTGCCATTTAAGTATACAGTTACGCTACCTTGAGATCTGAAGTTGAAGAGAGGAGGAAGAGGGCGGCCGTTGGGTAGACGGGTGTTTGGATCTCTCAGCTCATCGAAGAAGGGATGCATGCAGGCTTCCATCTGAAGAATGATTCCGTGGTTAGAAATTTAGAATGTGTAAGATCATAATGTATCGACTTGCACAATGCGTGGCAACAAAAACGAAATGATCGTGTGGCCTTACCGCAGTGCACCGTAGATCTGGCGAGTATTGAAGAAACCTGCTAACGAGGTCCATCGCTTCGGGTGGAAGCTTCTTCTGGAAAACCTGGATAATAAGACAAAAATCTTTAAGGTAACAGAGAAACCATGAGAAATTTGTAGGTTTAATTTTGTGCCTGAGCTTATACATGACATAGATGACTTCCCATTTGTGTGTATAATTATTTTTCACATTTTAACAGCACAGCGGTCAACGTTGGAGCTCTCCTTGTCCCAAAATTGTGCACCAAACTAAACCAGTTTAAATTGCAGACCAAGCAACCAGGCATTAGTTTTGTATGACAGACATATTATGTGGATTACCTTGTGCCATGGATGAGCCTTAATTTGCGGGAACTTGAACTCCGTGTAGTTTGGATTCATGCACTTGATCTCTTCCCTTGTTGGAGTACCCAAGACCTGCAAGGCACTATGACTGAACATGTCAAGGCACTATGACTGAACATGTCATTGTAAAGAATACAGGTCACAGGTGAAGCAGTCTAAGATGCCATCCAAGATTTCACCTTGATAATCTCAACCAGCTGATCAACTCCGCTTTCCCCGGGAAAAAGAGGCTACATAGATGAATATTATGAGAACAAGCTAGACAGTAATCATAGCATAATTATATGCATGAACAAAACCTGTCCGAGAAGCAGCTCGGCCATGACACAGCCTGTGGACCACAAATCAATGGCAGTAGTATATTCAGTTGCACCAAATATGAGTTCTGGTGCCCGGTAATATCTTGAGCATATGTAGGATATATTTGGCTCTCCCTTGACCTGCATGGATGCAAACATTAAATATTGTCAGGTTATTTTTTGTTCTTATCAAGAAAGTTAAGTATGTTCCTTAACAAATCAGCAGGACCCGTGCATGGAACTTCTACCTAATAGAAGATAACTTACCAAGACTTTTGCACTGCCAAAATCACAAATTTTAAGCTGGTGTGTATGTGGATTAACCTACATTGGAAAGATCATTAGGTTAGGAAAGATGTATTAGTGATTATTCAGAGTTTAGTAATATGTTATTTCTGATTAAGCTCAAGAAGCAAACAATTCAGAGGGCGGCAAGCTCTTTTGTACTGCGGGAACCTCATTTAATTTATACTCCATAGCTAATCAGGACCCAGAAAACAGTGTAGCTGGAATGCGAACAATTTATCTGCTTAAATAATCCCTGTTCGATGTGGCTTTAACTTTTTTTTCATGAACCAGAAAAGAGTATACAGCATGATATTGTGTAGCCTAGGCACCAAACAATGCACATGGGGTGGCTCAGCTTCAGGAAAGTAAATAAAGCATACATGCATTGATGATTTTAGTTTCAAATTTTTTAGAGGCCATATATCAGGTGTGTGGAGCCAATCAATGATCAGGATATTCGGACGCATATGAGCTATAAATTCAGTCCCACGCTCCCACTTGCATGACAATCGGACCTTCCTTTAAAAAAAGATGCAATAGGAAGTACATGAGGATTGCCTTGAACAAATATGAACAACAATTGCGTAAGTTATTATGACTTCATGATGACTTGAGGGGAGTATTGCTTTCAGTAGGACTGGATAAAACAATGAATGCAGTTTTATGAAAAATCCAAAGTGAAGTAAACCATGACTACACTAGCACCATTTTGCACCTTCTCAACTGGCTATAGAAGCGGAAAATCGATGTGTTCTTATCTCATTTAGTTGAACACACAGTTGTTACATATGTCGAACCTCTTATACTAAATCAACTCTATGGTATATCCCACAAGCCCAACAAAAATACATCATACATACATGATATGTCAACGATGTGCATAACACAACATAATAAACATATAAAAAGGGGTTAAAATCTCACAAGAACGTTCTGTGGTTTGATATCACGGTGGCAGATACCAACACAGTTATGTATATAAGCAAGTGCTCGGCATATCTGCAAGTGATGAGATAAGAGAACAATGATTAGATGACTTTAACAGTCACATACTGTGCTAATACTCAATACCAAAAGAAAACTGAAGGAACAATTTTGTAGCATGGCCGAGACATTATATTTCTGATTTCCACAACTACAAAGAGCAAACAGATGTATGGCTGATCTCGTTAACTCAGAACTAAAGCATTATTAATGCATGCAAGCCATTAAAATGCACTAATGTGTGAATCATCAGTTATACAGTACTAGATGATCTACTGTAGTCTCTAGAGACAACCTTCATCTTATAGTACCACAAAAATGTCCAAGTACTTATCTCACGGAAAAAGTGATAACATCTCATTGCATGTGTGATCTATATTTATAAAATAGCACCTTTGGTTAACTGAAGGTACAAGAAGTTGTAGAACATAAATCAAAAGACATAACAACTGACAGCTGGCTCAGTTGTATGTTTGAATGTCTCAGACTTTATTTTAGTTTCTTGGTGAAGCAATCAATAGGTGTAACTTATCTCAAACTTCTAGATAGGTCCCAATACAGTACTCAATTATTGGAACATAAGTTTCGAGCAGGCACGTGGACAAAAGAGGGCGACAACTAAGTAGGGAGAATATAATGCAGTAATGCATTTAGTATTTGACAAAATTCTGTACCACCGGCCACCACATGACAACATGTAGATAATCTTGGTAACAAATATGCCTAGTGCAAAGATGAATGTTAAAAAAAAATGTAAGAAAAATAAGACCAAAGACAATTTTGAAAGCATAATGTCATTCAGAAAAATAACAGCCAAGTCAGGTCAGACCTGGTAAGTGTATAACTTGACATAGATGAGGGGCACTCGTTGGTTCATTCTGTTGTACTGTCTTGCCATCCGGTTTACTGTCTCTGGAACAAACTCAAGGACAAGGTTGAGGTAAAGCTCATCCCTTTCGGTGGTTGAAAAGAAGTAATGCTTAAGACCAACAATGTTAGGATGGTCAAGCATATGCATAATTTGCAGTTCCCGGTTCTTGTACCGCTTATCTTGAAGAACCTTTTTGATGGCAACAACTTCTCCTGTTTCTCGACATTTGGCCTGAAGAGTTGACGATAACATGTTATATGCCTTCAACAATCAGTTGAGCATACACAGGTTTGCACAGTGCAAAAAGTCAGAAGTTTACCTGATACACAACCCCGAATGAACCAGTTCCAACAACATGTTCAGCGATGTAACTGACCGACTGTTTCATTAACACACCATATCAGCAAATTCTGCTTCATGGCCAAACATTATTGATTGTAAAGATAACTGTAGCATTGCCATTACCTGTTTAGGCAGACCATTTCGGCCACGAATCGTGGTTGAAATTATGTGACCAGCTTCGGCACCAGGATCTGCAACCACATCCGGCTCAGTGCCCTGCAAATGAAGAATTGAGTCTCTTGATGCAGTAAAACAAGCTGCAAAGCTGATTGAAACTTTTCCCTAGGCTTGATGTGGATATACATGAGCCACAAGCACAACAGAGGCAGTTCAGTGTCAAGTCAGTCAAACAAGAGCAGAGTAGAAAAGACTGGAGCAAACCTACCCTTTCATCATCAGCATCTCGCTTGGAATCCCTGAGCTGCATCCCCACCATCCCCCTCCCTAGAAACTCAACCGAGCTAGCCTGCCCCTTCAGACCACTCCCCTGCCGCGACGAGCTCCCAGCGCCAGCCCCTGCACCGCCGTGCCTTTGCCCAGAATACGCCATCTCCCCAATGAACGGTAAGGAGGACTAATGAAGATCACCAAGGCCAGTCCTGTCTGCGGACAGCAGAAGGTCAGCCTGCCATTGCCAATGCAATCTCCTCTACCATTTGCTTCATCAATAACTGCATACACATATAAGAGCCGATTCATGTAAGTGAGCTCAGATTGATAACCTGGACTGAAAAAATCCCAATTTGCAGCTTAGGTCATAATTCTCTAATTCTTCAGTCAGAGTACACATCTCCAAAAAAAAAAATGAGACAAAATCCTAACCACCAAGAGACCAAAACGATCCACCGAATGGGGAAAATCCCGCGCCTCCCTCCAAATCGCGAGGGACCGGTCTCAGAAGTGGACTGAGATCCTCCGGGTGAACCCGGCGATCCATCCGGAATCCAGTGCCTCGGTAATTAAAACATGAATTCTTTATCTAATGGGGGATCAAAGAACACCAAGAAGCAGTAGTACCGGAGCCAAGCCCGCGCAGAAAACGATCGAACGAAGACCGAAGAATTGTCGGAGCGGATCAAGCCACGGCCCCAAGAACAGTTCCACGGTTCCCGGACTCTTCTCCCTCGAGATGGTCAGCAGGGTGGCTCTCCAGAGAGCTCGTGAGTGAGGGAGACCCAGTGAGAGTGAGTGGGGAGGACAGGGGCAGCTGCCTGCTATGCTGGCTAGCTCCTCCTCTCCTCTCTTCCAAACTTTTCCTTTTGTGGCAAAAAATAATTGGCACGGCATGGCACGGAATGGAGTAGTAAAATAATTAAGGAGGTGATGACATGTGAACTGAAAGGAAGAAACATTTTTATTAAAAAATAATTAAAGGAAGTGATGGCATGCGAGCTGAAAGGAAGAAGCATTTTTTAGGGAAAAAAGATGGGAATAAACAAACTGGGTGTCAACTGCGAAAAAAGATGTGAGATGATGTGACACCTTTGATTTGAGGCCTTTTTTGGTGTGTTGCAATGCTTGCTTGGCGCAGTCAATTTGGCAGTAAAAAATTTGTGTGGATTGACCGATGGATGGGATCTTTTTGTTTTGTCTTAGTAGTGAGTGACTGCTGATGTGAGAGGATTATCTTATTTTCTAGTGTAACTTGCGTCATTTTGACTGACAGTGTAATGCTTATATTATTTGGGATATCACTTTCTCAGTGATGGAAATGGTGTTAATTTTGTAGTTCTAACAAAAATCCATGGGATTAGTAAAAAGGACATTTTAAAAGATAGAAATATTAACAGTACAGCTTTCTCCTTTCTGAGAGTACAGGTGATCAGGACAAGGAACGGGAAAATGGACCCGAAGGCTGCATGCATGTGCCACCACAACTTTCCGTAGAAACAATACAGCATAGCATGATTCAACTTCAAGAGACCACTTTGTCAGTGCCGGAGTACGTATTACATGTATAATCTGTGATATACAGACAGCATGCAACAATTGCATCTAGATTCTGGATCATGTTTTTTTTGTGCATAACATCAGCTAGGTAGGTTACATGGGGAAATCATGCCTATCTCTTCTCCATGTATGTGCTGTATATTTCTGGCTATTTCCTCTGTATATAATGAGTAAAATGTTGGTTTGTATGTATGAATAATAATTTTGCATTGTTCTTTCCCCTGTATGTACTCTCATATCCACAGATCTTGCCTGCCTGACTGCCTGCAATGCAAGGAGAGAAACAAACTTGATGTGATGACACTCGAAGCAAGCCAAGCAAAGACATAGCAATCAAAGCAAAGACATAACAATGCAGCTGCAGCCACATGCCTTTGCTTTGCTCCAGAACCAGAAGAATGGCAACAAACAAGAAACAAGTGGTGGCAACAGAAAGGAGCACTCAAAAGGTCCACCAAGGAAAGATAGCCGAGCTGTTCACCCTCATCATGCCAAGGAGACCCTGCGTGCTGTCGTTCTCCCGCTCGCTGACCGGGTCAAATGCCAGGGCAGCTACACTACAGCTACAACTTCGGTTTGAATATGTGTGCCACTGTAAAGTGCTGCTGTGTGTGTATGTGCTGTGGCACCGAGAAGCTGATTCACAGCTGGACTCCATGAGAGGAATGGGGATAAATCTTTTCATCTTCAGAACATTTATTCTAGGTGATGCTGCTGTAAAGCTCCAAGGCTATGTGTGGGGCTGGCTAAGTGTGTACTTACCGGCTCATGTTCTGCACTTCGACGGTCAGATCCCGACGGCGTCAAGGAGCTCTGAGTGCTGCGACACGGAGACCAGCGTGTTGGCGACGATCGCGCCGCTCGCCGCAACCGCAGGCACCCCGATCCCCGGGAAGGTGGAGTCGCCGCAGCAGAAGAGCTGCGGGATCGGCGTCGCCTGCCCCGGGAACGTCGCCTCTCCGGCCTTTATTGCTGGGCCGTACGTTCCCTTGTTCCTCCGGAGGAACCTCTTGTGCGTTAACGGCGTCCCGACCAGCTTCACGTCGCATTTCTCCCTGCTGAACTTCGGGCCGAGGGCCAGCTCGACGGCTTTCCACATCACCTTGAATGGAAAAGTTCCGCGTTAGAAAGTTGCTAAGACAGCAGGTAACAGCAGCTCATGGTCAGTAAATGGAGGTGCTCTTTGCAAAAAAGGTGTTCTTAACTTTTGGAAAAAGAGTTCTTTGCTCAGCTTTCGAAAAAGGAGTAGAAAGATGTTAAAGTGCACCAATTTCGAGGTGCTGATTCCAAGATATCAGGGGAACAAAGCTAGACGAAGAGCAATTCTACTATGGTGTACCTCAGAACGTTCTTCTTTCAGGCTTCGATACTCCGCGCTTTTCCGGTCTAGCCCCTCCCACAAACCGAAAGGCTCTGTTCCCGGTGTATACGCATGGAGGATGTGCTTTCCAGGCGGCGCCAGGCCCTCGCCAAGAACACTAGGAACTGATATCAACACAACGTTCTGCTCACCATCAACTCCCTTGTTCCAATCATTGACCACGATGTGATGGATTCCAAGGTCTTCTCTAGCATTCTGTTCCAGTAACATTGGTAGTTACAGTGAAAAATGTAACTAAGCCAATATGGATATAGACATGGTTATAGAGATAAGTTTGATAGGACGAAGCATATGACGACAACCTCTGCATCGAAACCCAAGTGGAGATGCATAAACGAATCACATTGTGGAGTTTCTTTCACTTTATCTTGGTATGATTTTGGGACAGCATTTGGTGGTAGCAGATCCAAAGTATCCCACATAGATGCGTTGCTAACAACCGCTTTCTTTGCACGTACGATCTGTAAGAGGAACAAATTCCTGACAGGATTTCAGCAGCTGCGTCAATCTTCAAAACATAGGTAGCATGATGGAAGCCAATACTAGGGAAAAGGCTGCCATCTACTGACGAAAAATGATATGTAGCACAATCATGACACCTGAAAACAGATGCATAAGACAACAAGGTCATCTTGGCCTAAAGATTTCCATGGTCTGCCACTACGCCTAGTCTAAATAGATATCCAGTACAGAAGCACCACTTAGTTTGCTTGGGAAAGATAATATAATATCGACTATTTTGGTTTTGGACTGTACTTTCTGATTGAAGGATTCTTGGCATCTATAAGGATAAAGATATTATGAGATATGGTTACTTGATATGATAACCATATGTCATCTGAATCAGAGCCTTACTAATCATTACTATTATTGGCCCTGCTCAAGTCATACCACTCATGCTCTCTTCTTACTTTGCGAACAAATAGAAATGTCATTCATCCCAGATAGGTATGACGAGCTGGTCATTTAAATAAGTTCATATTTTACTTTATATTTTGGCAATAAAATATCCTCTGGAGCTGCTTACTTGTCCACCTCGTAGCTTGACACCAACAGCCCGGCCATTCTCGATTAAAATCTTTTCCACATGAGAATTAAGAGCAAGTCTTCCTCCAAACTTTTCGATACCTCGTACAAGCGCATCTATTATTGCTCCACTTCCACCCAGAGGGTACTCTAGCGAGCATCCTGGTTTGTACCATTCTGCAAACATATAAACCTGATATTGTAGTTAGACCAAATGATGAACATTAAACTTCAGAATTATATATTTTAAGTTATCTCGGTGAATTTGAGGGAGAGTTCAGTAGAGCCGCCAATGCTCAGAGGTAAAGTTTATTGATATGGAAAAGCTAAGCTTCACTCTTACAAGCTACAAAAGCCAATGGTCTAATGCCCCATGTCCTGGTCCAAAATGACAACAAAGGCCATGTCGTGATTCATGTAGTAGTCACTGCCATCCACATCTGCGAAAGTATGCTGACAACCCATAGAATTGGTTTCCAGTACAAAATGCAATCCCTACCACGGGAAATGCATTGACTGGTTTAGGGGTCCATGACAGCAACAGGTATATAGGTCCTGAAACATGCGCCTGGTATGTTCTTATTCTACAGTTACAGTAAGGTGGTCTCAAGTTTTATTGCCATGATGATGAAGGGCAAGTTGTGATATATCCCATGCCAACATCAGCAAAACAGTTATATGCACCATATGGAAGGATGGCAATGTTGCATGTGAACAACAGTACCACCATTCCATGGCTTACACAATAATGGTTCTTGCCATCATGATATACGAACACCCTCAAATAAATACACACTGTTTATTTCGTTCACTTGATTCTCATAGAACAGTGTTGTTTTAATACAATTCACTTTCATGCATTCTGGACATAGATTAATTATCCTGGATCAGGTCAGATGCAACGTGTTCTGCATTTCGGTATCAATTATCGTATGTTGCCATTTTAATATTGCACGGCTTTGATGTAATGCAAAATGTTTGGATCAGAGAAACACATAAGTGAACAAGAAATTTAACCTGGTGGAAATTTATTAGCTTACCATTTCTGCAGAAAGAGCACTGTCAGATTTGACTCCTGCAAGTAGAAAGCACAGGAGGTCGATCCAGTTACGAACGAAAGGATTTTTCAGCTCCAGTGAATCAACAATCTCTGAGAACGGGCGTAGAAGTTTTGTGGCGCCTAGAGCTCCTTTAGGTCCCATTTTTATTAAGGACTGCAACAGAGAAGGAGCGTATCTACCAGCTGCTGTGGAAAGAATGCCCAAATCACCTCGAATAGAAAGTGGAGGCAAAGCCATTGCAGCTGCAGATATAGGAAGAACTGCATCCTGAGATTGTTTTAACATTGTATTAGCACAATGGGACATAACATTGACGGACTGATCTTGGTCTGACATTAGAATATTGTGATATTTGCACAGACTTACATGACAACTCTACACGTTATTTAAAATGCACAAAGAAGCAATGCATCATTAGTTCATTACCCATTACGCATCATGTGTCTTTTGAGCAGTTCAGTGTGTCTAAGGTACAGCTGAAAACTCCTAAGAAACTAAATATCGAATATAGTGAACTCACTAGAAGCTTTTGCCACTCCCTGGTTGCATCAAGACCAACATAAGTCTCCAGGTCCTGCAAGAATCATATACAGTAATCACTATGGAGCAGAGCATCCGTACACGCTAAGCATGAAAGAAATGTGATAGAGCACTACTACAGTTTCTCCAGAAATTATCAGCCATTCTTATTAGCAAATTTCAGTCTAATCATACCGACTAATCAGAGAACATCATAGCAGTAAGTATCAGAACGATCCACTGCAAATCAACAAACGGATATGCGCTAAAATGGTTAACTGAACCTTGAGGAAATCAGTCGGCCCTATGCGCGACTCGAATTGGCCTTCAGGGACATGCACCATCCAAGAGTCATACGAGGCACACGGAACGGATTCGCCTAGCGCGTCGAGGACCTGCAGGGCCATTCAAATCATCATCACATTACATCAGATCTCTTTTTTTTTTCGAGGAAGATTACATCAGATCTCTCAGCACAGTTAGTACAGACACAACTGATTTCCCTATAAAATCCCCCAAAATAAATTTGGTGTTCGCATCTGTTATTTGCAGAGGAAGGTCGAGGGTAACCTGGGCGAGGGGATTGGCCTGTGGCCCTCTGGACTGGAATCCGGAGAAGAGCGAGGGGCCGGAGTCGAAGTGGAAGCCCTTGACGTCGAAGGAGTGGGCGGCGCCGCCCGGGCGGTCGTGGCTCTCGAGCACCACCACGTCGAGGCCGTACCTCGCCAGGAGGCCCGCGCAGCAGAGCCGCCTAGCCCGCTCCCGATCACCACCACGTCCGCCTCCGGCCTCTCCGCCACCCTGAAACGAAACGAACGGTGACGAACTGACGCGGTATTGCACCGTTTGAACCGTGCAGAGTTTGCGCGCGTGGTGGGGTAGTACGTACCCGGGTGGCGAGGGTCCGGCGGGGGCGGCCACCGCCCGGCAGCGCGCGGCGGCGCCGAGTCGGCGGCGCGGCACTGGAGCGGTGGCGGCGGATGTTGGGCGCGCGCCAGGCACGGGAGGCTGGAAATGGGGGCGCAGCGCGCGGGAGGGCAGCGCGACGCAAGCCATTCCGGCCGGCTGGTCTTCGCCTGTCAGCCGCCGGTGAAGCGGGGAGAGTTTGGGGAGGTGATGAATCGGGAGCGGAGCGCCTGATCAGGGAGGTAGAGGCTGGGACACGTGGCGCCTCGCTAGCCTTTCTCCCCTCACCTGGTTTGTTCCGTCCGTGAGGTGATCAGGTGTACCGAGTAAATGAACCGAATCTACCGCTAACAAAATTTGTTGTTTGCAAGCATATTATTTTTGAAACCTAACAAGCATATTATGCCAGTTTATTTTCTTCAGCTCGTTTCCGCGTACCATTTTGTATCCCAGAAAATGAGCAAGAAAGAACTTGCTAGAAACTTTGAAGGCGTTTGTCGCGGCATCTACAGAGTTGCTAGATAGAACTTGCACACTGACAACTCCCGAGCCGATAAGACCTTAGGTCAAATCCACTGCAAATGTGGTTGGTAACGCGTGTAATACTCAACATCGCGTCGTGGCACATCGTGGTCATTATACAAGAGCGACCAAATGCCGCTTAGGGGTACTTCGCTGCAAAAATGCGACACATACGATGAGCATAAGTTGTTTGCTCGCATGTGAAAGAAAATGAGATTCAAGTATACTCTTGTATGGTTTATACTCACAAGCATTCGACGCCTTGTAGGATTTATCCTGATGCCTTCCATGCTCACAACACTTCATCATGTTCTTCATTAGGAAGCAATACTTAGCATTCAATACATGTAGTGTTGACAAGCTCTTGTAATTAGTCATATAGCTTTTCCTGGTCAATACTAAACCTATTATATTGATGCTAAGAAATGAACTTGGAGTGTAGGCTACAAATACTGCGAGCTCACAAGTGAATGGGGTATATAGCTAGGCGAGTGGATGTTGTTATGGGCATATATGGTAGTAGAGAAAGTGGGGTGAGGAAATAAATTTTGTTTTGCCTCATGAGTCAATTCTAACAACCAAAGATCATGGTACATACACTCTTTTGTACTTCTTGACGCCTCATGAGTCAATTCTACAACATGCAGAAGATCACCGCAACAAGTTCCTGTGACGACTTGGATATAAACTCTCTTTGAATCTGGCTTCGGCTCAAGCTTGGCTTATCGCCTATTGTGTAAGACCATCATGGATGGGCATAAGCCAGCCGTAGTACTTCTTGTTCTTGTGGACCGTCTCCACCTTATGGGCCTACCCGGTTGGGTATTCGATCCCTAGGTCATGGAGCTTGTCTCAAGTCCTCAACTTAGTGAAAAGATTTATCAGGTCCAAAAAATTTGATCAAGGAAAATATATTAACATTTAAAATACTAATTAAATTTTAATGCATTATTTTAAATAAAATTTTCTATTATATGTCTGAAGTTGTGGATATTAACATAATTTTCTATAATGGGATTAAACATAGAGAATGTTGACTTAGAGACAAAGCTAAAACACCGGTTATTTTGGAACGGAGGAAGTATTATACACGAACATGGAGATTACGTCTCATACAATTTGAGAACTTTCGTGGAAAGGTGGAAGGTTAGCATCTTAACTTAGTTACTTGCTCCGATCCGATTTAATTGTCATGGATTTAGGCATGGGTTAGAAAAAACTTAACATAAACCTACGGCAGTTAAATAATTTCAGGACAGGAGAACTTGTCTTTAGCTCTCGCCCTGGGAGGAACATGGTGATACGAGCAAGTTTTTTTTATTCGAAATGGAGACTTAGCCTTGATTTCTGCATCGGTATATGCATGCGACCTTTTATTTATGGTGGTACAAGCAAGAGGATTGATTACATATTTCTTATGGTCGCTTGACGACCAAGCATTTACTAATTTACGGCCCATGAGTGCGCGGTGCAACCGTGCAAGTGGACAAACGGGTAATCTTTTCTATTAAGGGCTACCACGCATGAAATTAATTAACAAACTCGGGATAAGAAAATTTGGCTTGAGTTACGTGGGACGATTGACGAACATGGTGGCACTTGGGGACCGAGTGAACTGCTAGTAGTTTAATTACAACGACTTGACCCAAGGTTAACCAAATAGTGGCAATTAGTGCAATAGGCCAGAGTATAATTAATGCCGAGGGAGCGAGCTAATTCCACCTACACTGCCAATACAACATTACCGTCGCGGCCCCTGAGCTAGCCTAACTTCCACGGGTCCCCTTCAAAACAATTCCCCATCAAAAAAAGCTCAACTTCCACGGGCGTGGAACCATGGAGGCAGCTCTAGTGAGTGCGGCGACGGGTGCTCTGAAACCTGTACTTCAGAAGCTGTCCTCTCTGCTCGGTGAAGAGTACAAGCGTTTCAAGGCGGTGCGCGGTGAGATCATGTCTCTGACTCATGAACTCACAGCCATGGATGCCTTTCTCATGAAAATATCGGAGGAGGAGGATCCTGATATACAGGATAAAGTTTGGATGAACGAGGTGCGCGAGCTGTCGTACAACATGGAGGACTGCATCGACGACTTCATGCAGTGCGTCGATGGCAAGGACGCAAAGCCAGATGGATTCATAGAGAAGATAAAGCACTTGATGGGGAAGACAAAGGCTCGTCGTCGGATCGGCAATGAGATTCATGATCTGAAGAAACAGATCACTCAGGTGGGCGAGAGGAATCAAAGGTACAAGACTCGTCAGGCCATCTCTAGCACCAAGAATGCAACTGTTGACCCTAGAGCTCTTGCCATTTTTGAGGATGTGTCAAATCTTGTCGGAATTGATGAACCCAAGGATGAGATAGTCAAATTGTTGAATGAAGGTGCATCAACACGAGAACAACCGAAGTTGGTTTCAATTGTAGGACCTGGAGGAATAGGCAAGACAACTCTTGCAAACCAAGTGTATCAACATCTCAAAGAAAATTTTGAGTGTCGGGCCTTCTTATCCGTGTCGCGAAATCCAGACATGATGAATATCCTTAGAATTATTCTCAGTGAAGTTACCGGTAAAGATTATGCTAAAACTGAAGCAGGGAGTATACAACAGCTCGTCAGCAAGATCACATATTTCCTAGCAGATAAAAGGTATATTTTCTATACCGTGTTTCTATTTGTTGTCCTTGAATATATATAGAGAGATTGTTAAGAAATTTATTTAGATATTTCCCATTTAAAATCAAACGTCCAATTTGTTAACAGATAGCTTCATGTAATTTATGTTCATATATTTCCTGTCCTTTGATACAAAAAGTAATGGTTAAATGTTTTTTCGGGAAGATCCTGTTGATGTCAAGTGAAATAGAATGGAGAAAACAGCAAAAACGACCTATCCTTTGAACGTCCATTCATGATTTATGTGTTTTTTATTTTCATTTGATACTGTAGCATCTTAGAAATAGTGACTCCCTTCATTGAGTATATCACGCAAGTGTAACGATAAGATTGAATAGCCCCTGTTTTTAACACTCCCATATATACGTGAAAAGAAGTTCATCTTCCTCCTTATGCTATCGAGTTTTGCTCACGTTTCTTCCTAATTTATTTGGGCTCCCATGATACGCTAAACAGTTGTTTTGGAGTAACGTATTTTACCCGATGACCAGTTTTGAGTAGTGGTTTTTTACTTTTCATAATATATGGATGGTAGTTTGCTAGTGTAGCATCTACTTTACCTTGGTTATGACACAGGCTTCATCGTACATCACCTTCTTCCTTCTCCAGCTCCTTATTGTATATCTCTCTTCCATCTGCAGACCAAATCCTGTCTGCATCCATTGTTCATCCTCATGATGTGCTCTCTTAGGTTGTAGTTTTAACACGTGTGTCAGCTTTCTTACATTGTACTATTTATGTTGTCATTGTGAGCAGGATAGTTTGTGTACCTTGTTATACATTTTTTGTATATTCAGTCCATGCTGATTTCACACATGAATCCACGTGCAGCTATTTTGTTGTTGTTGACGATATATGGGATGTGCATACATGGGATATTGTTAAATGTGCATTCCCCAAGAACAGATACAGTAGAGTAGTCACCACTACCCGTATAAGTGACGTTGCAGAAGCTTGTCGTGCATCATTCAATGGTGATATTTACGGTTTACGGCCTCTCAGTATTGTGCATTCGAGGAAACTATTTAATACAAGATTATTAGACTCCAAAGAAGATTTCCCTTCACACCTTGAAAAAGTTTCTGAAGAGATATTGCAAAAATGTGATGGGTTACCTCTGGCAATCATTGCTGTATCTGGTTTGTTGGCTAACAAAGACAAAACAGAGAATTTATGGAATCAAGTAAAAGATTCAATTGGTCGTGAACTTGAAAGAAATCCTGGTGTCAAAAGAATGATGGAAATAATAGCCCTTAGTTACTTTGATCTTCCTCCTCATCTAAAAAGTTGTCTCTTATATATGAGTATATTTCCAGAAGATAGCTTTATTGCTAGGAAGAGTCTGATAAGGTGTTGGATTGCTGAAGGATTCATTCACAAAGAACAAAACTATACAGTACATGAGATAGGAGAGAGATGTCTGAACGAGCTCCTCAATCGGGGTTTGATCCAACCCGGAGCGACAAATAGATATGGTGATATGAAGAGTTGCCGAGTTCATGACACAATTCTTGACTTCATTATATCCAAGTCCATAGAAGAGAACTTCGTTACTTTACTTGGTGCTCCGAATCCAAAAATTGGGACACAAAGCAAAGTCATTCGTCGACTCTCTCTTCAAGGCGTCAAGCAAGGAAACTCAACAATTTCGACATCAGGTCTGGTGTTGTCCCATGTCCGATCACTTAATGTGTTTGGGGATTCCATGGAAATCCCTTCTTTCAAGGATTTCAAACACCTGCGTGTTCTCGAGTTGGAGCATTGCAACCAATTGGAAGAACATCATCTTGAAAATACAACGAGGTTTTTCCAGCTGAGATACCTGAACCTCAAATATGCAAGAGTAAATGAGCTCCCTGTTATAATATAAATCCTAGCCCTTCCTATCAGTTCGGACTTTTGGGATAATTGGCTAGTACAACAATTTAATATGGTATCAGAGCCAGGAGGTCTCAAGTTCAAGCCCCGGCTAACGCACTATTTAATATAAAAATAGTTGCGTCCTCCCATCTACCCCACGTCTAAGGTCTTACCGATTGTCCAGCCTAGACGTGAGGGGGAGTGTTATAATATAAATCCTAGCCCTTCCTATCAGTTCGGACTTTTGCGATAATTGGCTAGTGCATCAATTCAATACTCCCAGACCAAATCGGGCGTTTGGGGTGCTTAGAGACGTTGGACATAAGAGGCACTATGGTAGAGGAATTACCTGCATCTATTGTTAATCTAGGAAAATTGTCGCATCTACTTGTTGGCCCTCGTGTTAAATTTCCTGATGGGATTGGCAAGGTGCAAACACTAGAGATGTTGAAAGTGGTTGGCATCTCCAAGCAACCATTTGACTTCCTGTGCTGCCTTGGCCAGCTAAATAATTTGAGGAATCTGGTCTTTGATGGTTTCCAAGTTGATTCTGATAGCGAGGATATGATTGTGGTTCACGAGGAGGGCAATAAAGCTATCGTATCTTCCTTGTGTAAGCTTGGCACTCAGAACCTTCGCACTCTGACTATTTGGGAAGGGAGCAGCCTCTTACAGCAACCTTTGTGCATGGTTACCCTCGAAAAACTTATTACCTGGTCTTCGCCCGTCCCACGGGTTCCGAAATGGCTGAGCTCCCTCAGGAACCTCCAACAGCTACGCCTTGAAGTGAAGGAAGTCAAACAGGTTGATCTCTGCATCCTTGGAGCCATACCCGCTCTGCTCCTTCTTAAGTTGGATGAAGTAACAGAGTCAACAGAAAAGCTCATAATCAGTGGTGAAATTGGGTTCCCATCCTTGAGGATTTTTATTTATGACGCTAATTTCCACCGGGCAGATCTTATATTTGAGGCAGGATCGAGAACCTCCCTAGCCTTGTTACCGTCGGCTGTGATGTATATGGTGACAAGGACATTGTTGAGGCTGCAAAGACAGCTATAGAGAGAGCAGTCAGCTCACATCCCAACCACCCTACCTTTAGGGCTTTGATATTCTCTTCACAAAATTGGACCTTGCAAGATACATGACACCATCAAGACAGTAGCTCATTTGTGTACTAGTGACCATCGACTTAAAAGCTCATGGTGGATCTTTCCCAGTAGCCAACCTTTATCGAGGCTGTAGAGAATGCAATAGAGAGAGCAGTCAGCACACATTTCAACCATCCTACTCTACTCTTCACATTGAAGGATTTTGATGCATGGTGTGTATTGACACAAGGAACTCTGCTACTTCAGGTACTTTGTTCTCTTTGCCGAACATGCTGGCAATATCTGATTTCTCCCTCTATTTTGTTGCCGCACATGTCCAGATTGTCTGTTTTTTTAGCTTATTGGAGCACAATTTCTTTCATGCTGGCTATATATATATGGCCAATGTCAAGATTCATCACTGCATCTTGAGGTGGATCATATGCAAGTGCTACCCTTTCGCCAGCAGATTTGGTATTTCAATGTCCTGGATACTCGATGTTGGTGACAAGATCTATTATTGGCTAATCCCCGTGAACTCAAAGGCATTCGTACCAAAGTTTCTCTAGTTTCGTGAGTGTTGTACTGCTGTTGGAGTTCTGAACTGGTGTCTTAGCAGGAGTTGTAGCTTAAATATTGCCTCGTTGGGCATTTTTTTTTTTCATCTGTTACTCCTTAATTATTGGCTCCTTGCTCCCGGCACGTTTATGTATTAAAATTAAGTAAGACTCTGCAATTGCCATCCACGTTTCTGAATCTGTTAAAGATACAAGTTGTCTTAAAGAGGAGTGGTGGTGTCTGTCCACCACTTCAGGTACTTACATTCCCGAGATCTGTATCTCTCTTTCGTTGCCTTACATGATCAGGTTGCCTTTGTTTTTCTCGTTTTCTCGACGATTTGGATGCTGCCATATATGCTAACAGTCTAATACACGCTAGAACATATCGGGCCTTTGCAAACGGTGGAAATGGCCCTTCACACACGGTGAATCGAACAGTCGCTACCCAAGGGTGGACGATGAGCCTCTACCACGGGCATGGTTTATGGAATATGCCAACCGTTTGCGAAATTTTTGGCTTTCACATATGCTTTTCCCATGCTAATCGTCTGCAATTCCGGATGATCGCAAACGACCAGTGTTGTTTCGTCGTATGTGTTCGGCTCTTATCACAAATGTTTAAATACATAGTCGTATGCTGATTGGTACAGTTGTACAGGCCGGGGAGACGTGGTGCCTCGCCAGCCGTTCTCCCCTCACCTAGTTTGGGTCGTGGCCTCGTGGACCAGTAAAAATCAATGGATTGCAAGCATTATGCCAAGTATGATTTCCTTCACTTGGATTCTGAAAACAAACAAACAAAAAAATCCTTCAGGACATTTGGAACTGTCACAAGCCATAAATTCTTTATAAAATTGTTCATCAACCTCAATGTAACAATCATTATAATTCTCAATATAATTTTAATTTCAGGTGAAACAGTAGGTTATAACGAGTAAAATGGAAATCAACAAAAAATAGCACTTTTAATTTCTTTAGCTTTCGCAATGTGAGCATCAAGTAGTGGTCCAAGAATCGGAACATTAAACACGGTAGAAGCATCATCATAATCATGAGAAGCAGAAGTAGCTCTAGTAGCAGATTAATGTGGTTGTGTAATAAATTTATTTGTAACTGAAGGTGAATCAAGAACAGCTCTAGTGTTAAGACCAGTACCTCGCCTTGTCTTGGAAGGAAATATCTCAGGCTTGAGATCTTTAGCTTTTCTCATGATGGATAATAAATTGTAGCAAGCAGAATAACTCTCCGGCGAACTTATAAATAAAGCTATACTCCCTGCAACGACGTCAGAGTCGTGATAACTCACGAGTGTAGGGGATCGCAATAGTCTTCAAGTGAAGTATTTCAACCCAATTTTTTTGATTCGACATAAGGTGAGCCAAATAATATTTATATGTCTTAGCAGTTGAGTTGTCAATTGGGCCACACCAGACAATGATCTTGCTTGACAAAATTTATTAGTGGCAACGATGATATGACAGTATTGGGAAATTGGTAACAGCAGTAGTCACAAAGTAATAGTAATGAGAGCAATTGTGACGGATAAATGGGCGCCGCATGGATAATATCATTCATGTAATATTTGTAATACATGCATAGATAAATTAATAAAGCATCTAGTTAATCAATCATACGTAGGCATGTAATAGTTGTAACTTAGGGTAATTAAGCTACTCATTTTACATAGCACCAAAGCAAAACATTAACACTTAATGAATACATGGAATACTCAAGTTATAACCTTCCCCTTTGATATCCCAATCATGTCACTTGGGGTCTCCGGTTCCGGACTAGTAAGGAGTGCATACATCTTGCAGGTATAATCCAAAGCATCAATTATATTCATGAAAAATTAAAAGGTTCGGATCTGAAATCATGACACTCGGGCTCTAGTGTCACACGTAAACCACATTGACGTCATAGAAAACAACAATTGACGACCATAATGGATACTATGCATCATTCCCTCACAACTCTATCATCTATTACATGAACGATCTCATCCAATCCCAACAATCCCCCATGCCTACAGTAGAGAATTGCTAACACATGGATGGAGAAATTATGATGGCATGGTGGAGAAGCGTTGGTGATGGCGGCAGCGACGATCTCCCCTCCCCGGAGGTGGAGAAGAATTTGGCTGGATCGTGGGGAGACGACGGATTCAGAGTGGAGTACAAGTGACCGCCTCGGTCACTCCCCCTATCCCCTCCCATCTGCGCCGCCCTATGTCGCCACCGCCACACACTCGGTGACTGCCACCACCCTCTCCGATTTTAGTGTAAGATTTAGTGTAGTTAATTTAGTTTTTCATTTTAGATTAGTTGGTTTGGTTGATTTAGTTAGTTTTAACTTGGTATTTAGTTGATGAAATGTGATCTAAAAAATGAATTGAGTGCCAATGTTTACATATTGTTGTTGATTAGATGCATGGATGTTTCTTAAGAAAACAAAATGTTGATTTAGTTGAATTATCTCTACTATATAATATTGCTTGAGAAGGTGTTGGTGCGTTTTTCACTTTTCCGGTTTTACCCCTGAGTTTTGGAAAAATTTACGGCCGCTGCCACCGCCAAGTGAAAGCCCCGATTGACCATACCGTAGTGGTTCACAATCCCCCGCGCCGTCGCCGCACCGGCTCCGTACGCCCGGGAACTCCGTCGCCGCCGCCCCCGCACCGCGAATCTAGCCGCCGCCCCTGCCACCCCGTGCCTCCGGCCTTCTTCTCAGGAGCTCTCAAATCCATTGCTTCGCCGACTAATTCCCAGAGCTCTCCCTCACCTCGCCGGCCTGGATCGAGCGGGCCTCGATTGCCTCCACCAACTCCACCCTGATGCACTCGTCTAGAAGCTGCTGGCAGGCGGCCGTGACGGCGTCGGACGCATCATGGTTCCCATGAGCAGGTTCTCTCCCTCGATGTCAACCCCGACGAATCTGTAAGTTTCCCTCCCCCATTCTCTACCTTCCTCCCCCCATGTATATTCACGGGGATCCCAGTCCAAGGGAGAGAAGCCCCTCATGCGCTGATCAATTACCCAGAAATCACGTCCCCAAAGATTTCGATGGTGGTCACGCCGGATGTGAAAGGGGAATGGGAGGTCAAGGCGGTCTGGGATGGATGACGGCTTTGCCGCAGCTCGGGCTGAGCCGACAGTCCGCCACCACCGCATCTAGGGTGGCTTTCAGATCCGCAGGCAAAAGAGGAGTTGATCCTGCTGCTCCACCCGTGCCGGCCTGCTTCCTCCTTGCAATCACAACCATCTGTGTGCTTGTCCACGGCCACGAGAAGCTACGCCCTCATCACCTGAAGCAAGCTCGTCTTGATATGGTGGTTGTCTGATTTGCGTTTTCGTTTAGCTTAGGTCTGCTCATTCTTTGGTGAAGGGATACAATTAGGCGATGCTCAAGAAGTGATGGCACGGTTTTGAATCATTGTCCGTGTTGCTACTGCACTGTTGCCGCTACTGGGTTTCAGAGGATGCATCACGGGGGATGTTGTGTGTGCTCACTGGATGGGTCGTTTTAGAAAATTTATAGCACTAGGTATGAAATGTTACGTTGATTGCTAGCTACTGATGTTGTTAGGCACGAGAGATACTGCTGTTGTTAGCCATGAGAGATACTAGCTGTTGTTGTATTGCTAATTGATGTACTATTATTTTGCAAATTTTGCAGGTTCTTCGCCACAACAAAATTCGTCGCTCGCACCTTCGAGTCCTCACTGCTGAAGGTCACCAGGAGCAGGAGGCCGGCAGAATGGATGGGCGAAGGAGAAGTGGGTGAGCTACCGGCCTGTCTCAGCGTATACTGACCACCAGCGATTGATACCAGACTCAGCTATATAGTAGTAGAATGTCAATAATAGTATTGAATAGTGTCTATGCAATAAAACTCTCTCTTCGTAGCCAATATGAGTTCAGTAATATTTTTCACGTGTTGGTAACTAAAGTCCAGATGTATTGCAAACAAGTAGAGAATCATGCTAAGTTCATGCAGAGAATTGGAGCATGTAGTTTATTAACCAAGGCAGCCTACTAAGACAGGCCAAATTAAATGCTAGGCCAAGTTTGTGATTAATAGTATCACACTCGACATCTAGAGCTCTTTACTATAGCAATCCTAGATCTGCGTTATACTGTTCTGTACAATGGATTTTCATTGAAGATTTCCATAGTTTATTTCTTATCTGAAGATTTAATTGAAGTATGAGGTATGTTGCTGCCATTTAATTAGAAGCCACTGTAATTATTAATTTAGTACTGAGATATGTTACTCTGCATGTAATCTCGATCTTGATATTTTGGCTCATAAAGTTTAGATTGTTATTTTGATAAGAGGTATACTAAACTGAAGACTGAATATATGCAGATATGTTACTCTGCATGTAATCTCGATCTTGATATTCTGGTATTAGTTCATGAATGACTCCTATCTCAACTGTTACACAGGGTGATTCACACCTACTATTTGATCTGGATTACAGGAATACGCTCTATGTGCTTGTCGATATATGTTTTTGTTTCTCAGCATTTCTCAGTATCCTATAGTGGAAACTATTTCCCTAGACATGGATGTTTTTATGCAGTGCTATTTCTATCGCTACATATATATCATGCGACTGCTTGTGCAAGTATATATGGTTCTTTGAAGGAGAATGAATTTGCATTTGTTGTGACATAAATTTAAAAATGGACGGTGATTTATGGGAACTTCCTTTCAAGAAGGATGCAGAAAAACAACCGGATATTGTACTAACTTTCCACTACTTTTTTTCCTATAGGCTGATTTACCCACTGGATGTTACTCGGTGTTACAGTAGAATTTGTCAATAATCAAGCTCTATATTGTCAAGGCTTTCCCCCTGATGCCAAGATGACAGTTGGGTGCAGTGGTGCACAAATCCAAGAGAAGCCGATACAAGTGCTGATGAGCGATGAGCCGAGGCTGAGATGGAAGTTCTCAAGTTGAGGAATAATATGTTAAATACTCATGTTCAAAAAAGTTTTGAGTTGATGTGGTATATTTTGGGTTTAGTTTTTTATTTTAGTTTTTACTAATTTGTGGTCTGAAAACTCTTCTCAAGTTAGTCCATATATGATGCAAAATCTGCTCAATGAGATTGAAGTATGTGATATGTTTGTGAAAATTGATGAATTTCCTTTTGGTTTCATGATTCCAGCGAACTATTCGTTTATGTCCCGTAGCAACGCACGGGCATTCAACTAGTACTTAGATAATATAGGTTAGATGAGTGCTAAAATTGCTTAAATGACTTTGTTACAAATGAGCGAAATTTGTAGGTATTTAAAATGAGTGGCAATGTTTTGGCGAAATGAGCATTTCCTCAAATTTCTAGCACTCAGTATGTCCAATTTATAAGTAAAAACCATGCCAATTTTCTTTGTTTTTTCGAAGACGTAGTTTTTACTTATGTTTTAGGTCCTCCCACCATTTTATATGGCTAGGTTGCGATAGCGTGGTGTGAGGATCAAGTCCGACAAGTCGTGGGGGCGCAGATCTACATCAATGGCAAGAAACGTTGGCTTGGCCACTGGAATATCCTGAGGAGGCGGCGCGCGGCTATGACCACCTCGCCATCCAGACTTACGGGTATAGTGTGACGCTCAAGCTTCCCGAGGATGGAATCTCTTCTACGGTTCTGGGTTTGTATTTGTATTTTGGCTTCTGTGTGGCAGGTCTTGATTTTCTTTCTTCATCTGTTTTGTTTTTAGCTGTGCGCATATTTTATGTCTCGACTTGTTCATGCAATATCATGTTGTATACCCCATGTGTATGTAAGCAGAGAAATTGTTAGCATTTCAGCTATATTGTTTTCTGGATCATGATTAGCCACGGAGTATGAATTAACTGAGGCTCCCGCAGTATAATAAGAGCTTGCTTCCCTTTGCTGTTTGGAGTTGAGCTTAATCAGGAATATTACTAATTTCTGAATAATCACTAATACACTTCTCTTACAAAGTATCTTTCCACTGTAGGTTAACCCGCATACAGACCAGCTCAAAATCTGTGATTTTGGCAGTGCAAAAGTTATCTTCTATATCACCCCTTCTATATTAGGTCGAATTGCAGTGCATGGGTCCTGGTTATTTCTGAGAGAACATACTAAACTTTCATGATAAGAAGAAAAAATAACCATCCCTGGCTACACTGCCCTGCCGAAGATGGCCACAGAATCAAACTACAAGAGCTCAGAATGGCTGCAAGCCTCCAGTCAGGGAGACTAGATCCACCTCGTAGGGGCAACAATTGAAAGAACCCAAGACAAGCTCGCTGCGCCCGGTAGGCTGGGCAATCTCACCAGTCCGCAGATTGAGCACGAGGATCCCCGCGCCCTGCAACCGCAAAACCACGGCGCCGCTTGCCTCCACGAACCACTCCAGATCAACATATATGCACCCGAGGATGGCGCATTGCAGCTTCACCGAGCGCAGCATGATCGTCCTGTCCGCCACCACACGCCGGGCGCCCCAGCTCCTTGAATCCTCCGACAAGGTCCAGAGGGATATCACGAGGACCTCCGCGACGAGCAAGCACAGCTTGCTCCTGTCGGTCGACGACACCAGAAGGAGGTCTTTGTAATTGGTTCGGCAAGGTCCAGTGCGCCGGCGCCGTAGGCAGAGCTCCGGGACCTCCCCGATGACAGTAGCATGTCCGTCGCAGAGGCGAATCGCGAGCACCTGGTACCGGTCCGACTGCCGGTCGTGTAACAGCCAGTGCGCCACGCCCCGGAGCACCACGGGGCCCGGCTGCATGAGTTCGTTACAGGGCAGCACTCCGGGAGTCTTGGTGACCGGGCCCCATGAGCTGGTTTTCGACGAGAAAGTCTGCGTCCGGCACGCCTGGTCTGCGACAAGCAGGCGAAAGGAGTGGCCCGTGTTGTCGTTGTCGTCGCCTCCCGGGAGAAGCACGTGCAGGTAGTCGTAGTGCAGCGTCATGGCAGGAAGGAAAGTGTAGCGGCCCGTGACGGGGCTGCACACGCACAGCTGCATCAGATTGCCTCGCCATCCCCGGAGGAGGACAAGGCCGGCGCGAGACGCCACTGGTATGTAGTTTACATCGGCCGGCGGCGCTAGTTGGAGCGTGAGCTTGGTGGACGGCGACACAGGGACGAACCGGTACGGCTCACCGTCACGGTGCTGTCGGAACATGCCGAGCAGGAGGGTGGGGACGAAGCCGGCGTCAGCATTATGGTAGTGGTGGAGGAAGGCTGGGTCAGCGATGTGGCGGCGAAGCTGCTTGGAAGAAGCGGCGAAGCGGATGAGGGTGGCCGGGTCGGCTCGGGCGACGATTTCGAGGACGATCTCGACGGGGAGCGTTGGTGCGTCCCTCGTCGTCTGATTTTCTCCTCGTCTTGCCTTCTTCGCTAGGTGATTTCCCATACCGACAGGACAGACAGTTTTTGACTTTCTCACGTCGCGCGCGCGGTGTAGTATATAATATCCCTTCTGCCTCATCGAGCCAGATACGTTACTGCTTATACGCAAATCTTATTAATCTTACCTAATATACTCCCTCCGTTTCAATTTAATTGACTTGCTATGCACCATATGTAGATGTATCTAGACGTGTTACATGCCTAGATACATCCACATGTGTGCATAGCAAGCCAATTAAATTGGAACGGAGGGAGTATAATCGAAGGAAAGTATGCCCCCAAAATAGCAAGGCCACTTCCTTCCTTCCACCGGGTCATGGTTTGAACCGTTTTGGTTGCGGTAATCTGCATCTATAAAAACAGGCACAAGCTCACGCCGTAGCGGTGCCAGAGCCTGAGGATCTGATACACTGCTACACTTTCGTGACTTTTATTTAAATATAAAGGCTGTGTGCATCATCACGATGCAAAGGCCGGGCTACCCATTTCTAAAAAAAAAAGAGCTTGAGGATCTTGAAGCTGCCACAATGTTTCGGGAAAAGATATTGGACGATACTTACCAATTGTAGGTGCCTGAAATAAATTTTTTTTTTCCTCGTGAGTCAATTCTAACAACCAAAGATCATGGTCCATATACTCTTGTCGAAGCACATCGTCTGGAAGCCCAAGTAGTGAAAACATAGCTAGAGAAATGGTTTGTCCGCCAATGATTGCAAGACCATGTATAATCACTAATGTGACTGGACCAGATCAAGTAAGATTAAGCATCGAACAAATGTGGTGGAGCACTGCTACGATTACTGCGGAAAATCTCAGCCAACCAGAGGGCATGCTTATTAGAACATTTCAGTCCAACGACCAACCAGAAAATTTCATAGAAGTATGGAAGCAATCCACTAGAAATTAACAAACGGATATATGAAACTGTGGGGCAAAAGCTTTGCCCCATATATTAATTAAGAAGAGGATGCCCGGTTTATTAGTGGAAGAAACCGGACGAAAACCATACAACAAACAACAACAACACCACCAACACAGCACCACATAGAGGAGCCTACACAACCACAAAGAGCAACACCAAAATCAAGCAACACCCAAAGCAACAAACTCCCCTCTACCTATAACAACCGCGAAAAGACAGCAACTCTAGACACCGCATCTGCCTAAGCTTTCTTGATAATCCCTTCTTTCTTTTATTGTCCCTCATAGAAGCAGTGCTGAGGGATTTCTCCACCTTCCTGATCAGGTCATCTGAAGCCTTCCCTGTCAAGACGCAAGCAATATCCTTTCCATAACCAGGATTAGTTGCCTCTAAACACGCGAGTAACCGCAAAGCTCTTTAGGGCTAAAAAAAACGGATATAGTGATACAAAGTTAACTGAACCTTGAGGAAACCAGTCGGCGCTATGCGCGATTCGAATTCGCCTCGAGGACATGCGCCATCAAAGAGTCATACGAGCACACGGAACCAATTTGCCTAGCGCGTCGAGCACCTGCAGGCAGGGCCGGTCGAATCATCATCACATTACCTCAGACAAGCCTGAAGCTCTCAGCAGAAGTAGTACACAGTTATACACCAGAGACATTTTTATTCCCCCAAACTCTCAGTTTTGCTCTGTCGTTGTTTGCATCTGTAATTTGTGGAGGATGCAAGGACGGGGGACCTGGGGAGGGATTGGCCTCTCCGGACTGAAATCCGGAGAAAAGCGAGTGGCCGGAGTTGAAGTGTGTCGTGGGGCGATACGTACCCGAGTGACGAGGGCCGGCGGGGCCCACTCCGGCCGGCTGGTCTCGCATGTCAGCCGCCGGTCAAGCGGCGAGAGTTTGGGGAGGCGATGATGAATCGGGACGGAGCGCTGTGTGAGGTAGAATCTGGGACACGTGGCGCCTTGCTAGCCTTTCTCCCCTCACCTGGTTTGTTCCCTCCGAGAGGTGTATACCCAGAAAATGAACGTAATCTACCGATAACAAAAATTGTTGTTGGAAGCATTATGCCAATTGTGATGTTCTTCAGCTCGCTTCCGCATATCCAAAAAATGAGCAAAAAAAAAACATAGAAATTTTGAAGTCATTACCATATGGTGATCGCGGCATCTACGAGTTGCTAGCTAGAAATTGCACACTAGCTACTCTCGAGCCGATAAGACATTAGGTCCAACTCGAGGGAAACGTGGATGATAACGCGTGTAATACTCAACATTGCGTTGTGTCTCATCATGCTTATGCTACATGACGACCAAACGCCGCTTAGAGGCACCTCGCTGCAAAAAGGCGAAAGACAAACGATGCACATAAGTTCTTTGCAAGCATGTGCAAGAAAAGAGAATCAAGTATATTCTTATACAGTATATACTCACGGGGACTTTGTGCCTTGTAGGATTTATCATGGTGCCTTCCATTCTCACAACACTTCATCATGTTTTTGATTGGGAGGCAATACTTGGCATTCAATGCATGTAGTATTGAGAAGCTCTTCTAATTACTCATATAGCTTTACCTATGGATACTAAACCTATTATATTGA